>JAODKM010000058.1:4862664-4878235 GCA_026780845.1 Petrocephalus sullivani | reverse complement strand
CCTCCCCACCCCCACATTAATCCCCCCGCTGCTTTGTTTTTTAATCAAATCTGAAAGCGTTCCTCATCTCCCAGGGCCGAATTCCGACAATGAGCCTAATTAAAGAGAATACATTAGAGAGCTCGTCGGGGGATTATTTCTGGAAGAATACAAATTACTTTTCTTTATTTTTTGGCTCTTCCGATCACATCAGCTATAAATATACTTAAATGAACACCTGCAGAATGATTTATTTATACATTTGTTTTAATGTAGATGACATATCCTTATTCAGGTGATGTGTCGGGTGAGGACCCTGTCCCTGACGTGTCCCGACGTGCGCTTAGACACAGTCGGTGCTCCCGCACACTTCCGCTAACGAGCCTGTCGGAGCCCGCGGTAGGCCACCTTCTGGAATCCTGGAGTAGGCTGCTCGCTGCTGATTGGTCCAGATGGGGCTAAGAGGGACGTGGCCACCACCCAAGTCAGTATTATCGCTCAGAAGAAACCACTTCAATATTAGATTGGTCTCAGATGTGAAAAGGGGTTGGTGGCCAGAAAAGGCCAAGAAATTTGCAATCAACTTATGGCTGATTGTGGTAATTAAGCGCAGCCTGTATGCTCAATGGGAGATAATTAATCTTTGTGTTGTTGGCTTTGTGTTTTTTATGAAATTTGTCTGGAGCGAGGCTCTTTGTCCC
Organism: Petrocephalus sullivani; assembly: GCA_026780845.1. Classification (NCBI taxonomy): domain Eukaryota; kingdom Metazoa; phylum Chordata; class Actinopteri; order Osteoglossiformes; family Mormyridae; genus Petrocephalus; species Petrocephalus sullivani. Next base: position 4,877,555 of record JAODKM010000058.1, on the reverse strand, counting down.
TCCTGCAGCCACAGCTTTTAAAAAGATTAGGGATGAAACGCCCCGCTTGGCCCGAGACAGAATGCGGGACCTCAATTAAAGTACTAGTAGAGTAATTTCTGGGACCCCCCCCCCCCCCTCGCGTGAGTGGGGGTTCATTAGCCTCAGGATCTGCTTTGCACTTAACTTGTGAAACATGCTCATTTTAACAGAAATGGCTGCATGTAGCTGTCCAGGGGGGACTTCTTAGTTGTTAGAGTGCCCCCCGTTGGGAGGACAGGTTATTCAAATATAATCCCGCCACGCACACACACAGACACACACACAGAGACATGCGCACAGACATGCACACACACAGACACGCGCGCTCACACCGGTAGGTATCAGTCGCCCCCAGAACGTGGAGGCCCTGTGTCTCCCGGCACAAACGTCGTCCTAATGAGCCCTGTCTCGCCACATGACATCCTAACCAGCCAGCATCACCGAGGCTGAGGCCCCAGCTACCCCGGGCTCTTATCTGAAAAGCCCCGGCCTTTAATTAAAGAGCAGGGGTGGGGATGGATGACTTTTTAATAGACTCTTGCCTCTTGTGCCGAATCCCTCAGAGGTGGGGCTCCCTCGGAATAAACGCCACGAGCGGCTCCGACTGATCTGAGGTCAGCGTGCCATACTGCCGGAACGGCTGATGGACAGGGCGTGCCGTGGCACAGACTGGGGCCATATAAGGAACGGTGCGGTGGCCCGAGTTCACATTTTGGGGGTGTGAGGTGTGTGCGCGAGGGGGGAGGAGGTGCTAATTGCTACAGCTCGAAGTGGCGCCACCAATTTCGTCACAAGCGCAGAGTGGATCCCCAGAGTGTTAAGTGCTTGTTTGCCACCGGAGGTGCGATTCTGTTCCACTCCGGACCCGGATGCCGGAGTCTCCAGACGGCTGACGGATGTGCAGCGATTGTCAGGATGAGACTCAGATGCCGCGGAAATTAGCCTGACGTGTTGGGAACAGCTACTTATAGGTTGGGTCTAGTCAAGCGGACCTTATTGTCATAGCATCCATATACAGGCAGGGGCGACATGGACACCCCGGCAGATTCAGGGACCCCAGCATTTTTAACAGGGCCACAAACCGGTTGTGGGGGAAGGAAATCGTACTGTTAGGAGGGGGCCAAGGTCACGTTGGAATATCAGAATACAAGGTGTTGCAAAATAACATTCCCCAGGACCACAGTGCAACTTATGGACAGCAGTAGTGCAAAACGCAATACAGTGTGAGACAGGGGGGCTGGGCCCAAGGGTTTGTATACAGTACATGTGTGCATGAGCAATAAACACAGTAGCGTTCAGGGATGAGACAAAGTGGGTACGCTTTAACCAAGTTAACGGGACGGTGTTGGTGGAGTGACACTACTCACCCACTGATGGAGACATCATTTAAGGCATGTTTTGCATTTTAGCTGCTGTTGTGGGGGGGGGGGGGGGGGGAAAGGGGCAGGTTGGATTAGAAGGGGTGCCTGTTGTGTACCGAATATGCAGGGAACACAGAAGTCTGTGAATCCCAGAGTATCTGAATCCTGCACTTATACTGAGATCTCCTTCTGGAATGTTCTCTCCAGCTTACACAGTGCATGCCCTGGTCCTCTGAGGAGATTTTTTTGTGTACCTAAGCAGGCACAAGACAGTTAGATGTATTAGCGAGGGCCTGCGGGGCTCTGGATCAATACATCAAGGTATTGTTGTACTGTGGCGAAAGGCCAGGCCTGGGGCCCTTCAGCAGCGGCCCTTCTCTGGCCCTTTGGCGGTGGCCCTTTGCTGGCCCTTTACTGGCCCTTCGGCGGTGGCCCTTTGCTGGCCCTTTGGCGGTGGCCCTTCACTGGCCCTTCGGCGGTGGCCCTTTGCTGGCCCTTTGGCGGTGGCCCTTTGCTGGCCCTTCGGCGGTGGCCCTTCGGCGGTGGCCCTTCACTGGCCCTTCGGCGGTGGCCCTTCGCGGCTGTTCCCACACACTGTTCTCACATCGTATCCCACGGATTCCCTCTATTATTCGCTCAGTCTGAGGAATTCCATTTGTCATTTCTATTGTTAGGCCAGAGAGTCTTTCTTTGGAATTTTAAGTACCCTCTCCGGAGGGGTGGAGGATATCCACTGCGGGCCCCTTAATTTGAAGTTTCTTGTGAATTTTCCTGACAGGAACCCGCCCTCCTGCCCGCCCCACCGTCGGCTAAAGCTAAAAGTCCAATGAGAGCTTGCGATATGTGCCGTGCCGCTTCTGATTGGTCTGCCCTGTCTGTTCAATGTACCCGCCCCCCCTTTCCCCCAGGGCTCCAAGCGGGTCCTCAGGTCAAACGAATATGTGCTGCCTCCTGGTGGGCTGATGGAGACCGATCTGGAGCTCACCTTCTCTCTGCAGGTGGGTGGGTCTTCAGGAAGGGCAGCGGTCACCCTTGGGGCGTGGCTTGCCCACTGATCTGGCCTCTGATTGGTTAATTTGTCTCGTCCTTTGGCAGTACCCCCACTTCCTCAAGAGAGATGCCAACCGGCTCCAGATCATGCTACAGAGACGGAAGCGGTACAAAAACCGCACCATCCTGGGCTACAAGACCCTGGCGGTGGGCGTCATCGACATGGCCGAGGTGAGACAGAGACTGTAACAACGACGGCAATAACATTCCAGAATTTCCCCCTGGGATCATTAAAGTCCGTCTTAATCTTAAGGATGGGTTTGGGACTGGGGCCATTCTAGGATTTTTTAAGGTAGGGGCCATAAGAGGGGCCAGCCTTGTCATCACCCAAAGATATGTTTTGAATTTGTGAGTGACAGGGGAGGGGGCTCTCCAGGGGCCTATCAGCTTTCAACTCCGGCTCATGTGGCCCCGCCCCACCGCTGTATACAGCCCTGATCTGAGAGGACCCCAACCCTGACAAAATCTCCTAGAAGCTGAAAGGCCATTCCAGAACGGTGGCTCGTGCCGAGCTTGCGTCACTCATTCCTTTCCCCTCGTCATTCTTCTCTGACCTGTTTTCGTCTAACGGAGAGAAATGCACCCGAATAGCCAGCCAGCAGCTGCCCCCTCCTAAGCCTGACATTAAGGCCACCAAGCTGCCACTTCTGTTTACACAGAGATCATCTGTCCCATGCTCATGCTTCAAAATACACGCGTGTTCAACCCCCCCGCCCCCCTGGTCCCCATAGGCCTGGCCATGCCGCCTCTCCCAGTCTGTGCTTCAGCGCCGCGGGCGAGTCGCCTTCGCAGAGCAAACGGGGAGCAGAGACGTAGATTATCGACCATCTGGACCAGCAGCACTTGGCTCTCTGTGACAGTCAGGCCCTGCTGTCTGGAAGCAGAGGGAATATTGATGCATTCTTGATTTTATTATTATTGTTATTTTTTATATCTTTATCCAGTCCTGCAGATCTAAATGACGTTTTCTGAGATGCATTTCCGAGTTGGCCTTTACTAAATCCCTTAATTTGATTTTCTTATTTTCATCATAGGAATAATAAAAACATTTTACTGATTGTTTTTTTTTTGTTTGTTTCTTACTCTAAGTAGACAGTTTTGGGAAGCTGTAGGAACAACCCTAAACAATCTAAAGGAACCAGTTAGTCTAAAATAAGTGATAGAACCCTAGAACTGGCACGTAGAATTGGGCTGATCAGCAGACTTACCAGAAAAAGAACAGCATTGAATTACTCACAAAAATATACAGTTTTAAGCTGCTCAGTCCAATTCTCGTTGGCTGCATGGTAACCTGGCAGAGTAGCTTGGAACTTTCCGGAGCCTCATTCTGGTCCTCTGCTTTTCCTGCTCGGAGCTCGACCTGGACGGCCCGCCATCACAAACCTCGACGGTGTCTTCTCAGCTTCTGCATACGAAACTTCAGCATGAACTGATCTCAGACACCTGAATTCGTGTCAGCCTGTTTTATTCACGTTTGCAGAGAGTGGGTGATATTAAATATACAGGAAGCTGTGCTATGTTTGGGGGCTGTCACTGCAAGAGTGTGACTTCGGCCGCCCCTTGGCAGATTGAGCGGGCGAGTCGAAGGACCCGGTGACAATATTAATTAAAACCAAAGGCACCGGTGACATGAAGTTTTTAGATGCTGTCGCAGCAACATCCCACCCCCCCCCCCCCCCAATCTATTCCCTACTCCTCCTATACCCCCCAACCTCTATGATCTCTGAGCCTGGTACATACTCTCTCCACCTCTCTGAAAAAATATTAAAAGCCCATCGTTGTGTTGCCTTGTCTCAAAATCACGTCCATCAGCTCTGTGTCTGTTCCGTCATGTGCCACCACTATGCGGCGCTGTTTCGCTTAAGCTACAGCAAAATAGACCCAGCAGGTCATCCACTGTCACGGCAGGCGAGAATGTCGGTGACATCGGCGCCTGTGACTCCCCATGTCTCCAGGTGATGCAGCATCCGACAGAGGGCAGTCAGATCCTGGGTCTCCATAGCAACGTGAAAGAGGCACCCGTCCGAGCAGCGGAAATCAGCGTGCAGTCACTGTCCAGCCAGCCAATTGACCACGAGGACGGCAGCGTGCAGGCGGGGCCCAAGGCCAAGGCCTCAGGTGGCTGTTCCGCCCGTAACCATAGTAATGTTACACCCACCCCTCCCCCACAACTCTGCGTCCAGCCAGCTGACATCATTGTAGCCATGCTGTACCATGACAGCCGTAACGCACTGTGGGGGGGTAGGGGACATGTGATTAAATTACCAGCAGGCTCATCCTGTGGCACGCTACATGCGCACACACACACACGCGCACACACACTCCGCTGCCCCATACTGTTCTGCCATCACCTACCTGACATATGTGGAGCTGGAGATCTTCATCTCAGCTGGAGATGTTCCTCTTCATTATGTCTTGGTGTTGACATGTCAGTTAGGAGAAGCACCCCCCACAGGCTGACCATGTCCACCGGAGGGGGGGCAATGCAGAACGAAACAGAAATTAAATCATCCGCCGTCCAAGCAAATGATGTCCGACCATGACAGGTTGATTGGAAGTGTCCGTGATGAATATCACACGCATACTCTACATTAAACCATACATTGGAGTTGGGATTCTGTTTTTCTGGTACTGATTTGGAAAAAAAAATGGAGGTTATACTCAGCCTTAGCATCTCAGCTGGAATGTGGGTCGCGGTTAGACCTCAGCTCAACCACAAGCCTGACCAGCATCATCAGCCAGGCCCAAAACTCAGGGTCCTGGAGGACAACAGCCAACGGATATGGTCAGGGGGCTAATTTTAGCACCGGTCAGGAGGTCAGGGTCCCATTTGGCACAACAGATATGAGAAAGAGAGGTCTGAGCTGTCAGCCGTGGTCTGAGTGCCTCTGTGTGATCGTTATCTCCCCAGACCGCTCTCCAGACATGGATAACTACTCCGAGGAAGATGACGACAGCTACTCATCAGAGCAGGAGGCCAGCGACGACGCCGCTCATGGACAGGTGGGGGCACCGGGCCTGCAGCAGCGTCCACGTCTTCATGCATGCATGCACACGCTCACTCTGTCAGTCCAAGTCTTACTGCTACCTCAGTGGCTCTCAATGGGTGATTGACAGATAATCTGACCAACCAAGGGTGTTAATGTCTCATTCCTCACTCAGTACTCCCTCATTATCGCAGCCTTGTCAGAGATACAGTTCTGCACCGTTCATATTTATTGTGCTGATAATGGATCTCGTTCTCCAATGCATAAGAGATCTACAGTAGTAATAAAAAGGACTCATACAATATATAATAAGATAATCTGACAAAGTATTAAGTTTGCAAACCTGTCAGAGTGCTGGGACTCGGGTTTGACTGTAGAAGGAATGCGGTTTATGTATCAGGTGCGGGCTAATCTGTGTAAATTGGCCTCTTCCCCCCAGGAGAGATCATGTTACCCGCGGGTCAATGAGTCAGTCGATCGGGTTTCATTTAATAAAGCGTGTGTTTACTAACAGTTTAGCGCAAATCCCCGTGCAGGTATACATCAACAGAAACAAAGCAGACTGCACCGAAAACGATTGCCAGGCTGCCCGCGGCTCTCCGCACGAGCTTTTATTGTTTCGCATTTACGCAAATGTCAACAAGCGTGTTTGAAGGATGCCCCGGGGTGTGGGAGGCGGCCCCTGTCAGCTGGGGCGTGTGCCAGAAGGCCCCGTCCACCTGACCCATCTCCATTTCAGGACCTCGATGACGAAGACGACGAGGTGCGCAAGCCAAAGAAACCGCGGAGGAAGATGGTGAGGACCACCTCCATGACCAGGGTATGGAAACATCAAGCTGCTGGATACTGAGAGAATTTTCTGGAAGCTGCTGTGATGGGCCATGTGGCTCTGAGCCACTTCTAATGCCCTACTCCTTCTCCCCAGCAACCCAACTTCAAGCAGAAGTTTGTGGCCTTGCTTAAAAGGTTCAAAGTGACAGATGAGGTTAGTGACACTCCACGGCATGGGGGGGGGCAGCTCCTTTGTAGTTTGCCTGTCGGAGGCACTTTGAGTGGACAGCATGTGAACACAGTCTTTATCATTCTCTGAGCCTGACCAAACAGAGTCACAAAAACAGCCCCCCCGGTAGCGAGGGAGCCACCCCTGCCTTGGTGCTTTATCCAGGTCCCCACTGTCTCCGGGTGAAGCATTACGCGTGGGTTTGGCTTGCCTCCTTGGAGGAGCAGGTGTGGTGCTAGAGAGCCCCCCCACACCCCCCAAAACACGTCAATCTTATTTTGCACTGTTAAGTGGGCCCAACTGATAAATCAGGGCTGTCAGCCATTATCAGGGGAAGAGGCTCTGCAGATGGGTCAGGTTAGGGTACTCGGACAGTGTGTGGCTCAACAGGTTATGACACTGTGGCTGTCATCAGCTTGCAGGTTTGGATGCCAGGGGTGGCTGGATTGATTTCATTCAATACCAAATTGCTCCAAATTGCTCCTGATTTCTCAAAAAACAATTACTTTAGATAAACATGTCTGCTAAATAAAATGTAACATAAAAGGTTCAATTTGAGATGTGTGGCACTGAGCTGTATGTAATTTTTTTATTAAAAATGAGGGTTTAATAAACCACCTTGTCTCTTCATTATTACTAGTCAGAATTTAAGTTTTAGTGCAGGAATAATAGCTAATGTTCAGGCCAAGTGGAGCAACCGGATGAAACTAGTTTCATCCAACCAGAAGCCGCTGTGACACACGCCGTTGTTTCCCGCTGAGCCCAGGTGGCCCGCAGGCACCCGCTGTCGGCTGGGACAGCCTGCATTTGATTGGTTGCCTCTGGGTGACATCATGGCGTGGGAATGCGCCAGCATCGCCAGCGCACCTCCCGGTTTCGTGGTACATGTCTCCACTGTGATTCAGAGGTGCTCCCTGTGTGGCGGGATGGGGCCGCCATTGCCCAGGCTGCCGGGCTCGGCTACAGGCTGTCTGAGCAACACATTAGTCTCATTATGGGATGGGCGGAGGCGGCCCTGGGACGAACAAGAGGAATCCGGCTCCATCAGCATTGTTCTAAAGCTGGCATGTTTCGGCTGCTGTTCCTTTTAGAGCCAGATGTGGAACACCAGGCAGAACATGGATTTCTTAACACAAATGCATTTAATTTATTTGTCAGATGCTTTATCCAAAGAAACTGATTGAGCATCCAGGATCAGTCCCTGGAGCAATTGGGGCTTAAGGGCGTGAGCACTCTGCTGACCCTGGGGTTCGAACCAGCAACCTTCCCATCACAGCCTCCAAACCCACTGCCACTCCTCCCTGCCGTCATTGCAGTGTAGAGAAGCTAAATGGAAGCTCTGTGATGCACTTGCCGTCTTTAAGTTCCAGAGACCAGAGGAACTGACCTTAATTGTCACAGGTTCTGGATTCGGACCCGGTTGACCAGACCCAGGAGGCGGAAGAGGATCTGGACCTGCTTTATGACAGCCTGGACAACCAGAGTGACAGCGGGCCGGAGATGGAGGACACCGAAAGCCTGCTCAGCACGCCCAAACCCAAACTGAAGTAGGCCAACCACCGGCACTGTGGGGACTGTGACTCACCAAAGCCTCATCCAGCTCAGGAAAACCTGCAATGCACTCACTGCTACCCTGGGCTCAGGCTCTTGGACTTTTCCTTCTGCCCATGCGGGTTGCTTGCTACGCATTTGTTCATTTAAAGGCACGATTACCATGCCTGAGTTGCCCGTCTGTTCAGGTGGTGACTGACTGTTTGCTCACCAGGCCGTTTTTCGAAGGGATGTCCCACTCCAGCTCCCAGACGGAGATCGGGAGTCTGCACAGCCAGAAGAGTCAAACCCGGGACTTCACCTGTCCAGTGAGTGATACACATCCTTCCCCACGACCCCCCCACAACACCCTTAACTAACTCCCATGAAGCTTTGTCCCCTAGGAGAGAGGAAGTGGGTTAGAATGGCATGGCGGGGAGGAGATTTGTTCCTACGGTCATGTTATACGTGAAATGCCGCATTAAGTGTCGTTTATCTACTGGCAATGCTAAAGAATTGTTTGGTCCATGTTGCAAACAAATGACTAGTCTAACCATAGGTGCGCAGGACCTACGACTGGAGCCGAAAAATTCCGATAAACAGTGTAGATGCGTTAGGGTATGCCTAGCTTTAACTTTATCCGAGTTCTAGCTCCTGTGGCAAGTGGAACGCATCCGACTCGGTTTTCCCCGTGTTTTTAGTGGATGAGACGTAATCTCGGCAACCGAAACCCGGATCCCAAGGCGGATGGAACGCACCAAGAATAACACAAGCCTTCCTCCCCTCACCCCCCCAGCCGCCCTCATTTTCCATCAGAGCTGTATAATATGATCCCTTTTAATTGGAACCGCACCCCCGTCTGAAGCGCGTGCAGCAGGCGGCCAAGGAGGCAGACTGACACCCCCCTGCCCCACCCGCTCAGAGCTCATACAGCTCAGCAGTACATGCTGCCCAGTCTTTAGCGTCAGTTCTCCCAAAAGCCCCCCCCCGCTTCTATTTATAGTGCTGTTGGAGGGGGGAGGCTTGTGTACTGGGTGACAGTGACTTTTTGGATACAGGTGTGACTCAGTGGGTCCGGTCAGGGTCCCGTGGTCTGAGGCCATGCGCAGGAGTGACGGGATGCCAACCACGGCGGGACCCAAGCGGGCCTCCTGACAGAAAGGGGGCAGCAGGGCCCCGCTAATCCGCCACCCCCAGCCCCCCCATGCCAATCTGGTCCCAAGCCAGCATCCGGACTCCCGCGAGTTCACAAAGAGGTCACAGAGAGAATGCATCAGACCAGAGGGCTCCAGTTCGATTTTGGTCGGTTTTCAAAGGCGTTAACAGGATGTGAGGCATTTAGACGCCGCTGGGCCTGAACTCTCCCTGAGTGGCTGCGGGCGAGCTAAAGCACAAGGCGTGTCTCAGCACTGACCCCCGCAGGACACGCTGGGAAATGCCTCCTGTGTACTTTGACCTGCAGGGCGGCGACTTCCTGTCGGCAGAGAAGGGCAAAGCTCCGGGAGCCAAGCAGGAGGACAGTGTCACAGAAACCACCCCGGGGGTCAGTGTCTCTCACCACTGTCCCATTTCTCATCTCTTACCCTTCATCTTCACATCCATTACTTTGCATTTGAATACTTCTGTGCTACATTTATTCACACTTTTTCAATCCCTGACAAAATGACTGAAGGTTAGTTGGGACGGCATCTGTCACCCGTCACCCTTATGATGAGCTGGATGCAGGCGCACCCGCTGTGGGTGTTTATCTGCAGTTTGGAGGTGTGGCTTATCACGTGATGGGAGTCAGGTGGTCAGGTGACCCGACCAGCAGTGATCAGTGCATCTGTTCTCAGTGTGGTGTCAAACCGATTCCTGTCCTGCTCCTTCTCTTACAAAAAGGAAAACCCTGTACCCAGGGGTGCGGCTAGAGACTTTGGGCCCCATGATAGCATATCGTATTGGGACCCCAACTCAAACTAATCCAATTATTTTCCCAATTCTGCAAGGCCCCTGTCACTCAGGAGCCCGTAGAATTAGCACCCCTTCCAGTACCCTTCCCACCCCACTTCCGCTGTCCATCCCCATGGAACGACGGCTGCAATTGAGATTGGATTCGGAGTGTGTGTCTGCCTGCGATTTGTCCTATATATTCTGCAGAGCTGATTGTCTGAGTAAATACGCCCCCCACCGCAACACGCTTTAGCGGGACGGGCATGTCTGCTGACCCGGTGTCCGCCTGCAGGGTGCCGAGGACGACGATCAGTGCTTCTTGGGGGATGCCAACGCTGACTGGCTCTCCAGCTCCCTGGGCAAGCTCTGCAAGACGGAGTCCCAGAACCACATGTCACCCAGGTAAAGCCTGCCCCCCCCTTCAGATCCAGGTTCGAAAATCACCCCTGTTCTTTGGCCAGGAGCAACCAGGATAAGCAGCTGGATTTGGGCCCATTAATCACGCCTAACGGGGATGGTGGGAGGCTGGTTTAGATTTGTGGTAATTAGCACGGTAATTAGGGAAGGCCATCATCTCCATTACCTCCGAAGCCACGTAGATTGATAAGCCTGTTAAAATGCGAGCTGTGAGTGGCTTTGCGCCCGGCGGATTAAGCCCAGGACGCACTGCTGCCTTCTGGGCTCAGCTGGGAGGTTTGGGTGCCTCTCAGACCTTGTTTACCTCGTCTTTGCCTCGGCGCCCCCCCCGGGTATCATTAGACAGGCCTTGATGCTCCCAGACAGCCTTCCCTAGCGACAGCCACAGCAGGGCGCGTCGCTCCGCCAGAGCCGAGCTGAGCCCCCGGTGTCCCCCTCTCTCCAGCAAAACGGAATACCGGCTGCACCGGAGACCCCGCAGCACCTCCATGAAGGACCGGCAGAACTGCAAGGCCCAGAGCGACCGCACCTGCAGTGTGGACAGCGAGAGCTCCCCGGACTCCCGGCTGAGCATGCAGGTAGGGGCTGCCCGCGGCACTGCCCGCACCGACCAAACCTCCTCCTCTCGCTCATTTCGAACCGCGCGGCTCTTCTGGCCCCCTCTCCTCATTTTTCTTAGCGTATTTATTTGTTTTATACGGTGCGGTGCTGGCGTATTGCTCTAAACTGTGTCAGAGTTGCATCAGGCACTTGGAGAGGCAGCCACGGGACGGTTTGGCTCCTCTGAAGGTTTGGCTGGAAGCTCGAAACAGGAGAGCACATCAAAGCCCTGTGATGGAGCCTGGGTCCAGGGCTGCTCCCACGGCATCCCCTCACCGCTCATCCCCTCCCCTCCCCTCCCCACCTCGTCTTTAGGTCCCTAGGAAGTCTGTGTACGACCAGCTGAACCAGATCCTGATCTCCGACGAGGGGCTGCCAGAGAGCATCATCCTCATCAACGCGGTGGACTGGCAGGGCCAGGTGGGTGACGAAGATTTGGGGGGGCGAGAACAGGTGTGCCACGCGTGGGGCCTGGCGTTGGCTGGCAGGTGGATCCCAGAACAAAGGCTCTTCCTGGACAGGCGTGTGGCAGATAGTGTGTGCCGAGCACATGCTCTTATAAGGATGCTTTGTGCATCTTCATTTTGGGGAAGTGTGTCTTGGGGGGGTGGCATATTTTTCTTTCTCTGTATCTCTCTCTCTCTCTCAATCTCTGCCTGTCTCTCTCTCTCTCTCTGTATCTGACTCTGTCTCTATAATGTGTCGTCTCTCTCTGTAACGTGTCTCTGTATGTCTCTCTCTCTCTGTAACGTGTATCTGTATGTCTCTCTCTGTCTCTCTCTGTATCTGTCTCTGTTACGTGTCTGTCTCTGCATCTGTCTCTCTGTCTTGATGTGTCCCTGTCTCTGTGTCTCTCTGTCTCTGTATCTGTCTCTCTGTCTGTCTTTCTCTGTCCCTATTTGAATGTTTGTAACGGACCATTTGTCTCACTTCCACATCACTTTGGACAAAAGTGTCCACTAAACAGACTAAAGTCTCTCTCCATCTCTGTCATGCCCCATCGCAGTTCCTTTCTGAAGTCCTCCACGTGCAGAACCAGCCCATCGTTTCCACGTGCTCCGCTGCAGATGTCCAGGCTGCCTTCAACACCATTGTCACCCGCATCCAGAGATTGTGAGTTTTGGTGGCACGCTGCCACCCCTCCCACCCTCAGTCTTCCAGGCTTGTGGTAAATTAAAGCCCACAGAGGTGTTCGGGCACATTGTAAGCATCTCGTTACTTCTCCTGTCTGACCGCCCGGACTCCGAACCTCTTCCTTATGGTGCTTCTCCACTGCCACCAAAAACCGAGTTATACCCGAGTTATACCCGAGTTATACCCGAGCTATACCCGAGCTATACCCGAGTTATACCCGAGCTATACCCGAGCTATACCCGAGCTGTGCCTGAGCCATACCGCAAACTGGCGGTTTTCCATGGTAGAGTATGTGAGCCGTACCTGAGCCGTATCTGTGCTGACATGGCCCTGCTTACTAGCAGTGCCACAAACCTAACCAAACCGAGCTGGTTGTGTCACCACCACCTGACTGGTTGAAATGCGCAGAAATACTGGTCATGTGTGCATGGAAATAAAGGCATTTTCTATATATTATTCATTATTAGTAGTACCGCACATCCTGGGAACTCAGAAATTTAAAAAAGTACTATAGAACAGCTGAATGGAATGGATTCATAATGCAAATTTACACAAGCGAGTGCTAATTCTGCTAGCGTTTGTTGCTTACATAACACAGTGATGTTATGTGCAATAAAATTTAGAAATTAGCACATAGTAAATGATGATGTACACCTAGGACTGGGTGATCTCGCATTTCAATCTCCTAGCGATTATATGGCGCATGCGCAGTAATCACCAGGGCTTCCGATGACCCAGGGAACCTTTCTGCAGTGGAAAACCAAAGCGCGCTGGAACCACACTGTAATTAGTCTCTCTTCGCAGTACGGCTCGAGAATGGGTCAGTTCCTGTATGAAAAAGAGTCATTAAATGCCCTACAGTTCTTCCAACAATCTCACTGACTGATGACTCTGTCTCGGGATCTGACTTTGAAATTAAAGCATAAACTAGCACCACAAACTCTGACCCCATGCCAGTCTTCAGGCCTCAAACCATGCTCACTGCTGCCCCCTTTCCCCCGCAGCTGCAACTGCAACGCCCAGACACCACCCACAATCAAGGTAGCTGTGGCAGGTGACCAGAGCTACCTCAGCACCATCCTAAGGTTCTTCGTGGAGCAGCTGGCCAATAAAACGCCCGATTGGCTGAGCTACATCCGCTTCCTGGTCATCCCCTTCGGTGAGGGAGGCCAATCAGCCAATCAGAGCACACTCGACACCAGTGCAAGTCAAGATGCTTCTAAAGCAGTTTTGTCGGTTTCTGTTCTTGGTTTTTCCCAGGCTCTCACCCGCTGGCCAAACATGTGGCTTCCCTCGATAACTGCTTCAACAGCCTCTTCATGGACACTGCATGGAGGGAGCTGTTCAGCCAGACAGAGCCTCCTATCTCCGGTAGTGAGGCCAGTCGGGGGCAATTCTTGGGGGGGAGGGCATAGTTCATACAGAGAGGCCAACTTTACCATTATCCAATGATATCTTTTGAATTGGTGAGTGACAGGGGAGAGGGCACTCCATGAGCCAATCAGCTTTGAGTTGTGTCCAGTGCCCTTGCCTTGGAGATCATCTCAGGCCTGGACTTAGCAGGTTTGTCCTATAAAGAGTCATGTCTCCCCTACACCGCTGCAGATAACATCGACGTGGCTGGGAGAGTCATCCAGTACCTCGGGGGGGCTAGTGTGTCCCACCAGTTCCCCATCTCCGAGGCCATGCTGACATACAAGCAGAAGAGGTACCCCCCCACATGTGTGTGTGTGTGTATGCGTGCGTGTGAGCGTGCTTCTCTGCGAGCGTGCGTGCATGTGTGTGTATGTGTGTGAGCGTGCCTCTCTGCGATTGTGTGTGTGCGTAAGCGTGCCTCTCTGCGAGTGTGTGTGTGCGTAAGCGTGCCTCTCTGTGAGAGTGTGTGTGCGTGTAAGCATGCCTCTCTGTGAGTGTGTGTAAGCATGCCTCTCTGCGAGTGTGTGTGTGCGCGTAAGCGTGCCTCTCTGCTAGTGTGTGTGTGCGCGTAAGCGTGCCTCTCTGCGATTGTGTTTGTGCTTAAGCGTGCCTCTGTGTGTGTGTGTGTGCACGTAAGCGTGCCTCTCTGCGAGTGTGTGCGCACGTAAGCATGCCTCTCTGCGAGAGTGTGTGTGTAAGCGTGCCTCTCTGCAAGTGTGTGTGTGTAAGTGTGCCTCTCTGCGTGTGTGTGTGTAAGCGTGCCTCTCTGCGTGTGTGTGTGCGCGTAAGCGTGCCTCTCTGCGAGTGTGTGTGCGCGTAAGCGTGCCTCTCTGCGAGTGTGTGTGTGTAAGTGTGCCTCTCTGCGTGTGTGTGTGCGCGTAAGCGTGCCTCTCTGCGAGTGTGTGTGCGTGCGTGTCTGTGTGCATGACACTCTCTGTTTTGCCTTGCTGCCGCCTCTGTTTCTTTGTACCCGAGTCCTTTTCTGTATTTCTCTGTATGTGGCTTGGTCTTGGCGAGGGGCGGCGGGGGGCATGGAAGGAAGGAATGCAGCACTGGAACGGAATGGCAGACTCTCCCCCCTCGCACCCCCACCCTGCCCTGGGATGCACAGCTGTTGTTTGTCTTTACCCCCGGACTCCGTCTGTCTTGCGACCGCCTTGTTTCCTGTCCGGCCTCCCGCCCCCTTCTGAAATATTCATGGAGCCCGTGCCTCGTGGCTGGACCGCGTCCCGTCTGCTTCTCTGCTGGGCTGCCCCCCGGCCTGCACATGTGACCGTCCCCCCAGACCCCCCCTGTCCCCCCAGACCAGCGTACACATATGCCACACGCGACCTCTCACACTCTTTCCCCTCCGTTTCACTTGCATCCAAAGCAAGCAGAGTTTGTATTTTGATTTTTATATCAGGTATCTTACCATACTTCTGTGTCCCCCCCCCCCGTTAA
>JAODKM010000058.1:4846503-4861651 GCA_026780845.1 Petrocephalus sullivani | reverse complement strand
ACTTGTGGTCATGTGTGACCTGCCCTGGGCTGTGAGGCATGAGCCTGGAATCCATCTCATTGTTCGCGAGCACAAGGTGACTCCCCCAGCCACTGTCCCATCAGCACTGATGAACATACCCCCTCCCTTCCAGCCCCATCCCTACAGTGCCCCCTCCAGGGCATTCCAGGGTCTCCATGTGACCCTGTCCTGGCCCCCCCACCATTCTTCCACAGTCATTCTGAGATGTGTCCTTGAGTCCCGCCAGAAAGCTGAAATGCCTCCCTCTCCTCTTTTTTCCCAGCCCTGACGAGGACTCCTGCCAGAAGTTCGTGCCCTTCATTGGGGTAAGACGAGGGGCCTGTTTCACCTCCTCTCAGCTCACTCTCGCATGTGTGTGCATGCAGCTGTCAGTGAGATGCAGAGCGCATGAGATGCAGAGCGCATGTCACTAACAAGCTGCAGAAAGCTAGCTGACAAGTTTGTGTTTTTTTTCTTCTTCTAATAGGTTGTGAAAGTGGGAATCGTGGAACAAAACCTCTCCACCTCAGGTAAGCCCGCCCTCCTCTTGGCTATTGGCCTATTCCCACACACTCATTATTCATTGGCCATTTCCTGACCAATAGGTGCAGCCTAGACTTCCACAAATAGGGGTCCACAGCCCCTGAAAGTCACTGGCTCTGTAAACAAGCACCTTTTGGCTATTTTGGATGAAACGGTAACCGATATGTAACAATATATGCATTTCACCCACAGTGGACTCTGATGAGGCTGTAACTGGGAGCATCAATCCAGTGATGTCCCAGTTCTCCCAGTCGGCTGCGCCCTACAGCAAGGAGATGGCCTGCACCCCTCCCCCATCTCCGTCCGTCTCTGGTGCATTGTCAGGAATGGGGTAAGGCCTGTTCATTGGACACTCCATGGGGCTTACCTGCCCCCTCCAAAAATGGAACACCAGCCTGTTCACTTATAACCTCTGTCCTTAATCAGCAATTGTTAACTAAAGATCACAAGCTCTACAGGGAAATGTAACCGCAAAATAGCATGGAGGTTGTGCTAAAGTCATCAGCATGCCTGTTGAAAATGACCATGCTAAGCTAAGCTAGCTGCCAAACCTGTCCTGACCCAGTTCCCATTCCCTTTTGTGGTCTCATCCTGTCACACAGTTCCCCGTGCTCCGGGAGCGAGGTCATGGGGCTCCAGGTGGACTACTGGTCCTGGCCTGGTCTAGAGAAGAAGAAGGAGGGGGAGAAGAGGGACGTGGGAATCAAGAACACGCTCAAGAGCAACTTCCGCTCCCTGCAGGTCAGCCGCCTGCCCAGTGGGGGCGAGCTCACGCCCCCGCCCTGCATGTCCATGACCGTGGTCATGAAGGAGAAAAACAAGAAAGGTGAGCATGGCACTGCCAGGGGCACTCTGCCCTGCACGACGCCATCACGGTCATGATTGCATGATTGCATAACAAACAAAACAACGTCACAGTGATGTCATAACCACTGTTGCTAGGGCTCCTGAGACAGAGGCCAAACATGGTTTTGGGGGGGTTGGTGTTAATTTCCGTTTCCGCCTTAATTTGACCAAATGACCAAATGTTTTAAAGCCATCTTAAACGCATTTAAACTGCCGGTACGTAATTCTAATCGGGGCTCTGATAAATTACCCATGACGGGCCGCCTGAGCCGTCCCATCTGCCTGGGGGTTAGGTATCACAGGAAAGACGGCTTTTATTAAATTAAAAGACAGAAATGGGGCCGGGGGCTTGTTCCGTAGCTTAATTCCGAAAAGGGGGTTTTATTCAGACCCGTGGAGAAGTCCGGTGTTAATCCCCCTACCGACACCGGCAGTATTGCGGTCTTAATGTTAGCCATTCGGAGATCAGAGGAATTATCCTCACAAGGCAGAAAACTGCAGCGGGGTCCGTCTGATCCGGCCCGCTGGTGCCCGCCCAGTGCTTCCTCCCCACCGCGTCCCTCACGCTCCGCACCTCTCCTACCTTCCCATAGTCATATTCCTCAGCAAAAAGCCCAAGGAGAAAGAGCTGGACTCGAAAAGCCAGGTGATCGATGGCATCAGCAGGCTGATCTGCACCGCCAAGCACCAGCACACCATGCTGAGAGGTAAACTGCCCTCCGCGCAACGTTGGAGGTTTTTCTGAATGGGAATCTACTACCATCTAGTGGTAGCATTTTAGTATTGCAGCCAAAAAAATCATTATAGGGCTGATATCTGAATGTTTTGCCCAAAGTCACGGACATTTTACCCAAAAAATGAATGTAAGGCACTTTGATCAGGGCTGCTATCCAGCACTCAGTTTAAGGCCAATTTTGCTAATTTAAGGGAATCCAGATAAGAGGGCACCGATAAACAGTTGGTATAGGATGCATTAAGCACACAGTGACTCTAAGATGGTACCGCCTAAAAGCTGGAATTGGAATCAAACCGAGAGAGGTGGGCCCACAAAATGACACAATGACTAAAGCGATTCTGGCTGTACAGAGACGGTCTGCCTATTGATGCATTAAGCATATTAAGGCGTAAATTGCAGCGCTCTGTCACCAGCATTGACCAGCACGGCCTAAAAGTAAATCAATAGTGTCTCCCGTCTCTTCCTTCGCTCCGACGTGCGCCAAACCTGCCCCCTGCTCTCCACACGCAGTCTCCATCGACGGTGTGGAGTGGAACGACGTGAAGTTTTTCCAGCTCGCCGCCCAGTGGCCCACCCACGTCAAGCACTTCCCCGTTGGCATCTTCGGCTATGGCAAAGCAGCGTGACCCCCCCGCGCTGCGCTCACTTTTCATGGGGGGAGGGGGGCATCCAGCCAGTCGTCGTTTTCCTGTGGAAACTTCACTTCTAATCGCTAAACTGGTGTCCTGAAATCGTCTGTTGTTTTCCGTTCTCCATTTTTTAAATATATATATATGTATGTATGTATGTATATATATATATTAACAACAGGAACAAGTAATCTTTTGTAAGAATTGCTCTTGCCCCCAAAATCGGTGGGAGGTTTTCATCAAAACGCCGCCTTTGGAACATGGCAACCGTTTGCACTTTGGTTTTATTTACCTTTTTATTATTTCTGTGAAATCCCATGTACATAAGCGTTGTCTGTGTGTGTGGTGGGGGGGGGTATTGTGTGGGTACGCTGTGTTGAGTAGATAACTTGTTTTTTCCCCCTCTGATGCCGAGAGAGGAACATTGCTGTGAACTTAGCTAGGAAATCCTTCGCCTCTGAGAAAAGTGCTGTTTTTCTAACCATTTCTTTTTTTAAAAGTGACATTTTTTACAATAACCCTTTTAGTATGTAAATTGCCTTTTTATTTACAAGCACTGTGTTACTGGAAGCAAAAAAATGAGAATCAATCACTGCAGTGAAGCAGGGTATTTTTAAGAATGGTTCCCCCAGAAACTTGATACATTTGTTACAGGATGAGTCAGATGGAACTCTGGGAAAGCGCCCACCAGGAATGACTGCGCCATTCATGTCCACAGAGCCTTTGTCCTGTTTGTAGTGGGTTTCCTGAGTCTTTTCCAAGTACGGGCTTACTGAGCATCTCTGTTTTTATAGAAATTCATCCGCCCTTTGCGAGTCTGCTGCACACAAGCTTGATCGGCAACTAAACTGAAACCTTTTGAAGTTATATGGGGAGAACTACAGCGTGGGATAGAAATATGGTATTTTCGTGGTAGTATGGGGAATTTGGGTAAGAGGGGTAACTTAACTGTACATTACCTGTTGGTAAAGAGCCTGAGACTGATTGCAAGTAGACCGAAGACATCCATGATGGAGAGATCAGGCCATTTTGCTGGGGTAGCAGGTCCTATTGTGCAGTGCATCGTGGGATAGTGTGAGACTGTCCAGAACTCTGATGAGGCTGCTGATCATGTGACCTCCATGTGCCAGGAGAGGTTATGCTGTGAATGTGAGGTAATCCCTCTCTGTGCTCCTGTAAGGACATACTAACCTTCTGTGGCTGTGATGCTCAATCTGCTCTGTAAACACAGTAAATGGCGTGAGAAGCCAGACTCCATTAACAACAGAGGAGGGAGATATTTCACGGGTGGACGGTGACCTATAATTATATATAACTGACGAGGTTGGGATTAACCGCTTAGATTTGGTTTATATGCTAGGTGCCATTTTCACTCCAAGTGTCATATTGATATATACAGGGGAGAAAAAAGTAATACTTTTAAAAATATAAATATGCACTTTTTTAGCACTATGACATTAAACTTTCTGTGGAGACTTTGTTCTGTCTTTGTTCCCACATTCTTCACAAAACCCATGAACTGTTATGAGGATGGGCACAGGGACAGAAACCCGACGTGCTCCACCCCGTCCTCAGAACCGCCTGTGGTTGGTTTGGTTCTTGTATGTTCTTTTGGTTGCGCATCAGCACCTTCGTTCTGGAGTGTCCGACAGCTAAACACACCTGTCTGTGCACCTCACACTCCAGCAGGTGCGAGAGGGGGCTCGGACCCTTGGCCCTCCTGCCATGCCATCGTGTCGTGACGGCCGACTTGACAATTTAAACCTTGAGCTTTAAAGCAGTAATCTGGAGGAAATCGGAAACAGGCCCTTGATTACAAAGGCCGTGTTTCGGCAAGACACCAATACGGGCAGTCACTCCTTCGACCTAGAAATAGCAGATATCTTTGCACAAAACTTTGTTTTAAATTATGACAGTATTTTTAATGTTACCACTAAAGAAAAAAAAACATGAGTTAACCTTTGCATGTTTTACAATGGATGTAAATATGTATGTAATTTTATATTTCCTTTCGAGGCTCTCACAAGCGGCTGTGTTTATTAAAATATTTTTACCCTTGGTTCTGCTACGCTTTGCATCTCTGTGTCTTACTTACGGTCTCCGGGCCCAGTGCTTGTGCTCTGCTCTCCGTGCTGAATATTTACACGTCGTGCGGCTGCGCGAGATGAGGCTCCCAACACTTACTCCATGGGCACTTTGCCATCCACAGCCATTTATTGAACAGGCGATTCTGTTCACGCACACAGATCTGGAAACAATGTCCATGACAGTGCCCTTAACTACATGTAGGCAAGGGGGAGGAGTCTAACTAGACACACCCCCTTCTGTGGAATAGCAGCTGTCATCCTGGAGTCCCAGTTCCCCAGCCAGAGTGCGGCCAGTGGCATTTCCCTATTGCTTAGCAGAGGACACATTCACAAAGCTCTTCATGGGGGGCAGAGGCCTGATCTTACGGCCTGCCCAGCCGCCCTTCCTCTGCCACTTGCCGCTGGAAGGCCGGATGCCCAGCCAGCGGTTGCGGCCGGCCTTGCCGATGATGCGCTTGTTGTGGTCGATGTTGGATACACGGCCCACCGTGACCATGCACGTCTCCAGCACCTGGGGGCAGCAGAGAGTCAGAAAACAAGAGGCAAATGGCAGATGCCAGGCTTTATTAGACTTGAATAAGACTGGCTGTCCTCACCTGCACCTGCTGCTTGGATGGTAGCTGTACAATGGCAGTTCCGTTCACCTTCCTGAGCAACACGCCGCACGTTCCTAGCGCAGCAATGATACTTAAGGTCAGCAGGAGAGCCTCACAACAATCAGGGGGCCCAGAATAGCGTCCGTCATGAGGAGGGCTCTTTACCCGCCGCACGGATGTATTTGGCTCCGTCCCCTGGAAGGACCTCCAGACTGTTCACCAAGGTGCCCACCGGAAGAGCGCCCAGTGGGTACGAGTCGCCCTCATTGGCAGCGACTGAGGGTTAGAAGCGGAAGCCACTACATTCATACCAACAATCGTACAAAAATGGAGTGGGATATATATTATATAAATATACAGTCAGTCCTGCTACAATGCGACTAAAGCATCCACTTAAATCACGCATTATTAAAACGCATATCCAAAAATAGGGTTAGGGGAATGCAACTCCAAAACCTAGGAACTTATGGCAAGTAAAATGAATTAAATAATTTCTAATTTCTTATTGTATGCATGTGTATATATCAGCCCCAAAACTAGTCCTTTCATATCCCAGTGTTCCATGGCCACGAGAAAGCTTGCAGCTCTGACATGTAAGGAAGTGGAGCATTCACCCGCCATGCGGCCAATGTGGCTGGAGGTCTTGATCATGTCTCCAGCTTCCATGTTTTCCGTGGCAAGGATCCAGCGCTTGCGACTGCCGCCGGCCACCAAGGCGATATCGGCCGTCCTGTCGGGGAAACACGCCGAGGAGCTGATTGTGTGGGGGTCAGCCTGGCAGGGCGATTCCAGGCTACTCGCAGAATCATCCCTGAATAGGCCAGTCACATCGGATCGATGTGTAGGGTGGTACATCACGTCTGGCAATGCCTTACGGTAAAACCCAACCACGTGTGCTTGCTGCGAGCCTTACAGCCTTGTCTCCATCAGAGTTCAGCTTCTAAGCTTTTCAGTGATACATCAGCAAAGCTCTTCAAGAAGGACTCTGACCTGGTTTTCAACCGCCGATCAAAAAGCAGCCGTAATACCAACGTAACCTCCACAGCTTCACAAAGCTAATAACTAACAGCAGCAAAGAAGATCTGCTGTGTTCTTTCATGCCCGTCCATCTCCAAGCACCTTGTCTGGACAGAATGCCTCACCTGCAAGGGTCATATCGCACTTCAATGACCTTCTCCTCAAAGGCCAGGTTTTCTTTGCTGGGTTCGAAACGTAGCCGGTGGAAGTCCACCATGCGGTATCGCTGCTTGTGGCCACCACCGATGCCATGCGTGCGGATTTTACCTACATCAGAGGTACAGAAAGTGTACTGTGAATGGACACATCACATACCACAAATGTTTCCTTGAGGAGCATACCTAGAAAGTCTGGACCCCTGAAAAATATCACCTTGCCCACCCCCTCCAATCTTACAAATTACTTAGCATATTTATTACATATAATTTATCATACATTACATTTAACGTAGCATGTATAATATAGCAATAGTATTGTTTAGGCTGCCCGTCGCCGCACCTGTGTGGTCCCTGCCCCCCGTCTTCTTCATGCCAATAGGCCGAACCGTGTACTTGGTTGTCTGCTTCCACAGGGTTCTGTTCTGAGCTAAATGGGCGGTTGTTAAGAAGCCGCGCCATTGTACGGTTGTGGTGGTGTTCTGGAGGTGTAACAGATAGCCGGTGCACAGTGGAGACCTCGGCGTGGGCAGCCCCACTGCCTGCTAGCAAATAAAAATCAAGTTAAAAGTTTATGGTGATAATTAACATATACAATAAGCATGGGAAAAGCATGATCCTGTCCTTGCCTGAGAACATAACGAGGCTGGCCGGCAGAGCCCATGTGCGACGCCGCAAAGAGAAGTGAGAGACAGCGAGCGCAGAGCACGGGACAGCGCCGCCACCGCCATCTGAGCGCTCAGTGTCAGCCTTACCGCTGGGAAAGGAAGGGGACAGTCACTCCGGCTGCCCATTACCCACCTTACTCGAGCAACAGCAACCACATCAATACCATTCAACAATTCGCCAGAGTACAGCCCCATGTCCGAGATGACATTATAGTTAATATGCTTTTATAGGGCCATGCATGCCTAATATAAACCCCACGCCGTGCAGCTAACGCTAGCATTAGCATTCCGGGCCCCATTAAGAATCCAGATATTAGTTTTAGTTAAATTAATCAAAATTAATCTAACATATATAAAATCAAACCACATTTTACGTACCTTGTAATTCTTTTATCAATATTATACAGCAGTACTGGTAAGATTTCTGTTCGTATAGGTCACAGGAGCAGTTGTGCCAGTCTGTCGCACAGAAATGACGACAGACACGAGTCTTCAAAAAATATTCAACCGCTAGGGGGCGTGCAGGAGCCTGCAGCCACGCGTTACGGGGTTTTGCAGACTATAGCTTGTTCTGGGGGAATGGGAGATATATAATAATCCCTCCAACGTGACCCAGTGGGACAGGTTCGGAACATCTTACTTGGGAAACAACTAGGTTGCGCCCGAACCTCCCCAGCTGACTCAACTCGATCTGAAGGGGTGGCAGATATATTTAGAAATCGTTCCTGATTTTTAAATTCCTCGCCCTGTTACGAAGAGTGATCCAGCGTCATTTGGACCTCCTGTAGTTGCGACATGTCGGTCAGTACTCCCAGCTCATAACCACAGACGAGGAAAGCGTAGAAGATCCCAGGATATATACAATCTACCCACCTCACACAGGTGATTGTCATCCCTGTCGCTTCACATTGGGCATCGGATTGCTAGTGTGGGGGGGGGCTCGCACATGAGACGAAAAGCACCAACATCGTTTCCACCACATCTACAGCTAGGCGAGCACTTACTAAAGGTTCATTCAATGTAGATTACTGAATAGAAACAATGGGCCATGCAACTTCTACACCGGCAAAAAAATCCTGTTTAAATAACTTTCTTATGTATCTACGTATGACATTTATTATTTGATTTTTTTTTTTGAGATACTTAATTTGATCCCCGTGGGGAAATTCACTTCTCACCTCCCCCAACCTTGCTCTCCGTGAGAGCCAAGCTTGGCCGTTAAGGGCAGCCACTTGTGCAGGGCCCAGGGAGCTGGGGGTTAGGGGCCTTGCTCAGTGGCCCACAGACGGCCGGAGGCTGGGCTTGAACCGGCGACCTTCCGATCACAGGAACTGAGCTCCGCCCCCAGTATATAGTGTCTTTGTTGTTTCTTGCATTTCACTGCAGGTTACAGTCTGCCTGCATACCCGCATATATATAGTCTTCTTGTGTGTGACAAATGAAACCGTCGAATCTTGACACTTCAGGCTTTCTGGAGATTTTACATTTTAAAAGGAACCAGTTACACTATCTGGTCGGATGGTGGCGCAACTGCACCAAGTTTCCTTTGGAAAAGGCTATACTCGATTACGATAAAACAGAAGATTAAAAAATAAAACTGTAGATTGAAACGTATATAATTCCTTAGATGCAGTCGTCATTGAATACATTTGCAAGAAAAATTATATCAGTATAAAAAGTGGCTAGTGGAATTATACGGCGCAAATTACGTCGCCCGTCTTATTTAACCATAAATCCCTGTTATGAGCGCGAGCTCGGAGCCGCACCCCGCGGACTGAAAAGTACTACGTCATGCGTAAGCTGCGCAAAGACTTCTGGGAAAACATGACCTCACCGGGCAGCCATCTTGGATTTAAAGGGGCTCGGCCGACGGCTCGGATTTTGTGCGCATTCCTGACGGTTACTGCTGCGGAATGCGCGTCGCCTAGGCGCCCCTGGGTTTTATAGAGCGCGGTCCGTGTTTTTAATCGCCGGCTGGAGGGACGGGCCTCTCGGTCTCGGGTCCGCACGGGAGACGGTAAGTGGCGGCGGCCCGCCGCGTCGCCCCCCGCTTGTTCATCCCGCCCACGCCGAATAAACGCCGGCAGCTCGGGCCCGCATAGGCTTGCCGGCCTCGTTAGCATGCTAGGCGGCTAGCGGCTCCGCGCCGGGCCTCCCCGGGCAGCGTCTGACAGCACCCCCGTGTCCTGCCCTCGTTTAACCCCGTTACTCGGGGTAGTTCGCGGTCGGGGTCGGTAGCCGCGCATTTCCGTCGCTCGGGGGGAGCGGGCTCTGGGCTTGGGCTGTCGTGCCCCCGCGCCGGTCCCCACAATGTCCGCTTCGGCCAGCCGTGTCCACCACAATACTGACACACGCAAGTTGCGTAACCTCTAAACTGCTTGTATAAACAGTGTTATATGGAATTAAATGGGATGGTAACGTTATAATATGCTTTCCTAGGTTTCGGGGGGTTTTAGCCCTACGATCATACACTTTTTTTTTTTTCTTGAAATCACGCAGCGTTTTACTGATGGAGTCCTTTGGCAGAATGCCCCATCACTGCCCCCACATGAGGATCTGGGGCTCATTAGGGCTCGGTGCTCTGTCGCCCCTAAGCAGTGAACCCCGATCCTTCCCCCCGAGGGCTTTTATCATCGCAGGCCCCCTTGGGTTTTTAAGCCTCTTTCGGAAGCCTCTTGCTTTATCCACTGGCTTATGGCTCTACTCGGGAAATGATTGAATGGATCTTGTTTATAAGCCCTTATACATAACATATAAACAGTGCTTGCAAAGACTAAAAGGACCAAAGGTCTCGATGTCCTAGCGGCAGTGTCTCTGATCTGGTCCTAATGTATCAGTATGACTGTTAGCTGCGAGTTATTGTGGGATCTGTCTGCACACAAGTCAGTATTAAACTCCAACATCTCTGCAATATTTCGTGCTGCTTGTCTATTTATATGAAGGCTGTACTGTGGCTGTTACCATATCTTGAAATCAAAACTTACTCAGTGACCTCATCTAATTGTGGCTCCGGATGGGTCTGGGATGATGTGTTTAGGTGTAATCTTTCAAGGGGTAATATCTCTACCTAACGAGGCAAAAGGAGGTGCAGAATTTACACATCTAAGGGATATTTTGTTCTGGTACGTCCTAAATTTAACATTCTAAGTTTAGGGAAAACTTGATCCAATTTTTCACTTTATGTAAATGCTGATATGGATTTTACTGAAAGGTTAAGCTTTGTTTATTTTGTATTAATTTTGATAGTTTTTTTTCTGAAGTTAAAATTAAACTCGGCACTGTACATTGCCTGAAATAATGTAGAATATTTTATTTATCCACATTTCTACTTAAAGTTCTTGTATATTTTTTTTTCTCCGTCGGGAAGACTGGTTCTCACGTTGAAGTGTCATAGTTTTGTCGTTTCTTGGTTAACTTGCATGTTTGTTTTGATGCAGCAGTAGCTGTATGATTTCTAGCTTTTTATTTTGCCTTCATCTTATATGTTTTCTGTTTTGCTCTGGGCAGGAGGGAGTCCCCGGAGATTGCTATTAATTTGGAAATGCTTACTGTGAGAGTGAGTGAGTGCCTCTGATGGGGGGCTGTTGATTGGCCTGGCTTTGGACTCCGCTTATAGGCTGTCAGCCCCGGCCTGGTGGTACCCAGGGATTTTCCACAGTGCGTGTTGTTCAGATCTGCCCTCTGCACAGTTCCGAGGTGGAGGTAGATTGCGTGGGACTTGTTCCCAGAGGATGCCACCGGGAGATTTGCTGATTTTGACTTGGGCTCTAAGCCACGTGTTCATCCTGAGAAGCCAATTATATTATACCCTGGAGAAAAATCCCTAACCCTGGTGCATCAGCAGATCTCCAGCTGCCTGTGTGTGTTCATTTAGTTAACACCGTTTAGCAACTTTCTCCATAGCCATTACATATTTGTTCATTTATAAATGTCAGTTTATAAAATCTACCACTGTCCATTGTTTTTGG
This sequence comes from Petrocephalus sullivani, assembly GCA_026780845.1. Classification (NCBI taxonomy): domain Eukaryota; kingdom Metazoa; phylum Chordata; class Actinopteri; order Osteoglossiformes; family Mormyridae; genus Petrocephalus; species Petrocephalus sullivani. Next base: position 4,850,406 of record JAODKM010000058.1, on the reverse strand, counting down.
TTAATCGTACGGGTGAAGCTATAGTGCGAGGGTGTGCATGTTAGGGTTAATGGCAGATTGTGCACGGCCACGTTGTAAGTCTCTCCGGTTCCAGCTGTCTGCCCCACCCTCTCCAAACCCCTCCCTGCTCGTCTCAGAGCCGTGTGTGTGTGTGCGTGCCAGGGTCGATCACATTGAAGAAATGATCTTAGGAAGACATAGTTGAAGAGCTAGTCTCTGTTTCTGTTGGCAGAGCTGGTTCCACAGCAGCGAGAGCTAGTCATGGCAGCTTTGGGGGAGGTGCTGAAAATGTGCTGCACGCTCCCCATATCTGATCACTTTCTCCCGCTAACTGCTCCGCCTCTCTGCCACGTTCACCATTCAGCCCGCACTGTACGATCTCATGTGTGGTGAATGCTGCTTTCCGTGTGGCTGTAATCTTCTTGTTTGTTTTCGCTGGGCTGACTGGCTCACCATTCACATCGCACACGGTTTAAACCCTCTCTGCTTTTACGGTTCCTCTTCTCTCAGCTGGCAGAATCGGCTATAATTCCTGGGTTTTCTTGATGCCACCCTCGTCCACATGCCTGCATTCCCCTGGAAGCCTGCTGTGCAGATAACTGCTCTTTTTAATGGTCCATAATAAAATTTTGCAGCTGAACGAGGAGACAATGAAAGCACTTTTGAAAGTCGGTTGGGGTCTTGGCGCTCAGCGGGACTCTGGCTCTACAGTGGAGCATTTCAGGGGAGGAAACATTGAGTTGTAAGGAGGCTTGGTGCTTCAGCCCCCTCCCATCCCATCTGTCAGATGGGATGTAAGTATGGTGCCAGCTGACGAAGCTGCCCGGAAAGCCACTTCAGCCCCGTGGCAGCTGTGACCTCTACAGGCAGTACGGTGCAAAGCACAACATAACTGTTGTTCCACACTGAATTGAGGTGTTGGCCAGAGGGGAGAGTTAGGGTGTGGTCTGGATGCCACTGATGCAGACTGGACCCCAGCCAAGGCTCTCTGCAGCAGCCCGATCCCTGGCAATCCCTCGAGGGAGGTATGAATAAGCAAATCTCTCTGATCTGAAGCTCGGCCTTTTACTTGGATACTAGTATGTGAGCCTCCCCAGCATTGCCGTATTTGACCTCTGAGTAATTCATATTTGTTTTCATTGCACCTGAAGGCTATTTAGTCTCCACTAACAAAAAGAGGCTCAGGTGACAGGAAAAACACTGCTGATCTTTCCCTGCCACCTTCCTCCCAGTTGAATCGGAGGGCCTCAGTCGACAGCCTTGCGGCCAGGCGCTGATTGGCCTCCTTTCTGGGACTTGCAGTGCTGCTTGTCTGTGAGAATTAACTTGGCACCTTTTGGATCCTGCAGTGTCAGTTTTACGATGATGCTGCTCCTGATGTTTTATGCAGCTCGCAGACTGTTACTCCCATCAACTCTGGTGACCAGTAACTTGGATGCCAGATGGACTTGAGTGGGACTTGAGGAGTGAATCCCCAGCTACTCATGTCCTTCTAACTGTGGAGTGATGGAGGCTCCCTGGGACAGTGTAGGTTAGAGCTAAGCTGTAGCTCTCTGTGCACAGGGGACGTGTCCTCAGTGGCTGATGGTGTGTGGCTTGTCTTCAGTAAGGACCCGGTTGTTCTGGTTAGATAAATCTGTAACCTTGCAGGCTGCCCTTCCTGTACAGCATGAGAGTAAATAATGAACAAGTGAAGTGGCTGGTAGCAGCCAGGTGGGTGTTTGAGTGCCTCCCAGCGTGGGAAGGTGGGTCCCCGCAGCCTTGCCGGGAGGCGTTCAGCATTCAGCTCTGCACCAGATGGAAGGAGGGGCTGTAAAGTGGAGTTGGGTGTGGCCACCGCCTGGGCTCTGCCCCCATGGCTCTGCCCCCATGGCTGTTTGTGAACAAGCCTGGTGCTAGAGCCGCTTGCTTTGTGTCTTTTGTAGGAATTGACGACTGCAGAGGCGCTGACTTCATAAGGTTCTGCCCCCCTCCCCCCCAGTTCAGACATACCCCGCCCATCTCGCTCTCTCTCTCTCTCTCTCTCTCTCTCTCTCTCTCACTTTCTCCCCCTCTCTCTCTGCACTGCCAGGCTGCTCTGCTGTGCAGAACGCTGATCTAGCTTATTCTCGCTTGCAGCAGGAAGGTCAGAGCTGCGTCGTTCTCCTTTTGTTCCCCTCCCGTGCTCTTCGGCGCTCCTGCTTTCCCGGTCTGCTCGGTTCGACAGCTTCTCCCGCCGGGTGCGGTTTCCGCGGTAACCGCTCGCTTCTTGCCCTTGGTGGAGTTATTGTTCCGTCGGCTTGTGAGAAGGAGGAGACGTAGCCTGCGTCGGGCCATGAGCATCTCCTGCTGAATCTCAGGTAAAGCGCCATTTTCCGGGGGCTGTTTCTGCATGTTGTGGTACAGCCCCCCCCCCCTTTCTGATTTGCGTCGGAAAGCTCCGTTCCACAAGCCTTTCTGATGCTCTGGGGGTCACAGAGCACTTGTGGCGGCGTTATCTGCTCGGCTCTGCGGGGCACAGATGTTTCGGCCGTCCTCTGAGCTCTGTCCCGAGGAGGCACGGCATGGTCCCATTCTGCGGTTTGTTGCACTGACCTCACTTTAACGTGCTCTGCTGTCTCTGTCATTAGTTTGCTGGCAGTAATGAAAGGACCCTTCTGCAAAGCTTCTCTGCACTTCTGCTGTGCTAGACCCTTGGTGTTGTCTGACTAGCGATGCCCCTGGACAGGGTGATGGGGCGCTTTCGTCCATTGGCTTCCCGTATTGAATTATAGATCAACGTCAGGGCAGAGTTGAAGGCTGCTGTCCTGAGATGCTAATGACATTTCCCGTCAGACAAAGGGCGGTTGCCCGGATTCAGCCTGTCATCTTTGAGCTACCGCCCTTAATTAACATAATTGATCACTGAGATCTGAAACAAATGTCGCCTCCCCCCCATTTTTTCTTAATTTAACTGGGGTCTTTGCTGCCTGCAATAGGAGGTGTTATTTTAACATGGTTGCAGTTTTTATTGTAGCACTCTGCCCCCGGATGGGTGGCCTGGTGTGTCACAGGCCTCTGTTTGGGGCGGTGGGTAGGCTTAGTACTGCCCTTGCCTGGGGGAGAAGCCTTTTTAACAGAGCAGTTAAACATTTAAGAATAAAAATGGTAGTTGTATTGTCAGTTTGAATGGGCTCTTCCTCAGAGCAGGGAATGCTTACTGCATGAAGCGGCTTGCTTTCCATTGTAAATCGGAGCATGCAAGTTTGCATTCATTACCGGACACTCTCTCCAAAATAGTGTAATGCATGACTTGCAGTTACTTGATTTCTGCCGGTTGAATAGGCCCACAGATGCAGGAGAGATTTTGACTCCATTTATGCTAATGGGCACTCAGATTTTGAAATCTGCAATAAAAAAAAAAGACAGACTAAAGAATAAAGGCTGACTAGCCTGCAGGTTGGCACTGCCTCACAATTTAGCTTTTCAGACCTGCTTGGGTTCTCACATGTCAGTCGCTTATTCACTGAGGGTGACATTAACTGTTTGACTGCCTTTGATTCCTTGTTTACACAGCCACTCAGAAGCTCCAGATGTGGGTTTTCTGAGCTCATTCTCATTGTGGGCCCCTCAGGAGCTTCGCAGGCTCCAAGACGGGGCCTCTAGGATAAGCCAGGGAGGAGCTGAGATTGAATGGCAAGAGCCTCCATTATTCGTCATTTGTCAGCCCTGCGCTTGGCTGTCATAAAAGCTCCAGCCTCTGGCCCTGCATTCGCTTTGCAGTTTATTTGAAATTTTAAGCTGTATTAATCCTGGTAGTGTTAATATCTTATCACCAGGTTTGCAGAGTGGATTAGAAGTGAGTCTTAACTTTATTTCAGAATTTGCCCTTTTGATGAACAGGGCCCACAGAGAGTGGACGTGTGTGTGTGTGTGTGTGTGTGT
>JAODKM010000058.1:4808241-4827928 GCA_026780845.1 Petrocephalus sullivani | reverse complement strand
GGATGTAAGGCACACTGCCTTATGGGACATGAATCTGGATGTAGGGCACATTGGCTTATTGTACGTGAAGCTGGATGTAAGGCAGACTGCCTTTTCGGTGGTGTTTGTGGATGGGGGGCTGGCGGTGGGGTCGCACGCTGTAACACAGAAAAGCTGTTGGGGCTCATAGCAGCCAGGAGAGACTTAGCCGCAGGACATGGCCAGCAGGTGGCATTACGGTTAATGATTCCCAGAACAGGCCCTGTTGTTGTGCCCGTACGCTAACATGCTTCTCTAACCATCCAGCCTCACTTAGCATAAAAAGTGTGCGTTTAATAAAGGAATCTGGCCATTTTGCTGCCTGTTTTTATATTGCTGGGTATGCGTGTGCAGTGATGCGACGGCGCACAAGCTGCAGGGGTCAGGCCCGCGATACCAGCCTAACCTGCAGAACCGCATGCGCAGGTCGGCTTGTTCTGACAGGCTCGCTTGTCTCCCGTCCCCCAGCATGAAACGAGCAAACTCTCTGAACTTCTTGAATACCGGTGATGACTCCTTTCAGGTGAGGCACCCGGGAGGGGGGGATTTACTGCAGGAATTACGTAGTGAGTTTGGCTGATGACGCCCTCGATGGCCCTGCAGTGCTCACTGAGTCACTGTATGGCATCCTGATTAACGCTGGGACTCTCCATGACTCAGTGACCACGCTCTTTGATTCTGTCTGTGACACATATATTGCCCCTCGAGACTCTGGGGGTGTGTATCTAGGGTACATGGAACCGGAGTTTCAAGTAACTGGCACATTTCTAATTTATCATTTAAAAATAAAAAATGTATAACAAGGAATTCCACTGTCTTATCAAAACACATTTCACACCAACAAACAATCCATGCGTATGTCAGTTCCTGCACGTCTATGCAGCGGCAGGCTCCTTTGTTTGCCTCTTATGCCTCCTATCAAATATCTGACTTTAAATAACGGTACAGTAATCATTAATGTGTATAAATGGAAGTGCTGGAAATGTGTTTTCAAGTGTAGCATTCAGAGTAGCATCTGGAAAATCCCACTCCGACAGTGCCTAGGCCCGGACGTTTCTGGGTACGAGGGGTTTAATGTCACTCTTACTGACCTCCTGTTTCTGCCTCTGGCTCCTCACAGGGACCTGGGGCCGGGAGGCTGAGAGAGAGCCGAGGCCTGAGCTCCAGCAACGTCGATCTCTACAGCGGGAAATGAGCACCCCCCACATCCTTCCTAACCTTGACCCTTGACCCATGCCAGTAACCTGTCTCAGGACCTGTGGGCCCCCACTTCACTCCGCAAACTGCTGCCCCCGGGGGACGAGTCAGCCCCTTCCGTTCAGTGTGTCCCGGTCTATGGCAGTGCTTCCCATCTTGTTTATTTTAGAAGCTTGCAGTGAAGCCTCATCTGTTTCTCATGACTGTTTACACAGTGGAGGCAAGATCTTCCACCAAAGCTCCAGTTGCACTGCGAGGCTGTGGTGGGGGTGGGGAGAACAGAAGCCACATGAATAGGGTGCAGAGTCAGCCAGCATCTCGTCAGCAGTGTCCCGTTCCGGTCCAGTCCGCTGGACCTGGGCCGGCAGGCTCGAGCTGTTGACCTCGATGCTGTAGCCAATCAGCGATGCTTTTTAACGCATTTCCCATGTTCCTCTGGTACTGCTTTCTTCCTGTGTCCTCCTGTGCCACCCACGCACTGTGATTTTTTTTCTGTTTACTCCCGTCTCTATCCTGCACGCTCTTGTTTGCGGTCAGGAAGTGAGACGTCACTGGAAAAATGAACCTAGATCACAGGCAGAAGATTTTAAGAAATTGTTTTTTTATTATTATTATTATTATTTGTAATTTCTGTGTAACACTATGTGTCAAGCAAGTGACAGTGACACAGAGCTTTGCACATGATATCCGAGTGATGCACCCAAGCCATTCTCACCGAGTTGTCACTTTAGGGTCGTCCAATTATTTTTTTTCTACTTGCCCTCGTTTTTTTGCAGTTGTGGAAAATTAGGTCCTTTCAGAAATTTGCAGTAGATTGATTAGGTCTGGATTATATGCATATGTCTTTGGGATCCGTCTGCTGCAGTCAGAATAGTGCCTGGGTTTGAGCTTACAGCCCATAATTCTTCTGGTTTGTACTCGTATGTCCATCAGCTTTTATCCAAATCGGGGGCTCCTCGCCTCCCACTGGCAGATAAGCTCCTGCTTTTTTGAGCTTTAATAATCTGATTGTGTCTCGGTGGCACTTTACCGTCGTCTTCAGACTTCCACATACCGGCGCTGAGCTGCTGTCTTGAACCACAGCGGCTTATGGGACACGGCCCTTGCTTTTAACAGCCTGCCATTTGAAATCCCAGCAGGCTTGGTGTTATAATGCAGATTATCATGTAGAAAGGCCACATTTTAATGCCAAGACTCCCTCATGTTCTGTAAAGTATAAGTGCTCTCATCCAAGATGTCCCCTGCCCTGTGCTCTTAGGAGGGTTGCAGGCTCACTGTGACCCTGTAGTGAATAAACATGTCTGGATGGATGTACCAGCCGTTTTCAGCTCACATCCTACACTTCAGTATGGGATATTCTGTTTAACAAAATTGCTTTAATGCATGCACAATTTCCATTATGGAAAACTGACCTTGTCAGTTAAGAACGCGGTAGATAAGATATATTAAGATTTTAGATTAAGATTTTACCCAAAATAATCAAAAAACAAAACCATTGCACTACTGGCTGGTTGATTTAAATTAAATTAATTACATTAAAAAATCAATAATTTTATGTTTGATTAAATAATGTGAACAGTTTTTTTTCCCACTACTATACGGTACATGTGTGATTTCAATCATGCAACTAATTTGATAAGCACAATATTTAATGATACTTGGACTTGACATGAGCTGGAATGAACTCGGTTCATGGTGCACCTTCAGGGCCAGACGCAGAACATAGTGCTACATCCATACGGCACTATTCGTATCTTCAATAAGCAGATTTTAGCATTATTATAAAAATCTAGTGGCGAGTCCTGTGAAGACAGGCACCATCTTGGCACTATTATCCTGATAATTTATGGCTGTGTAATCTCTAGCTGATTTGGGATCAGGGCTGCTGAGTCCCACTGGTGTCATCAGTACCATAGCAGAGTGCAGGCCATGTTCTCGCTCCTGGGCAATAAGGAAGCCCAGGGCTAACAAACTGCTCCCCTAATAGACACCCCATTGTTGACAGTCAAAAACCTCCACAGGCTTCTTACGTTAATCAAGTTCTGGCCATTCAGAGAACTCATGACTGTGGCTCAAGGCTGTCGTGGTTACTTATGGGTTTATGTTTGCCATGTTTACACGGTCATGGACATACCAGCTGCACACGACGGACCGGTCACCATTAATATCCAAGGTGACATCCTTGGAACTTGGACACTGAATACTGAAACGCATGAATTGCGTTAGTAATGCTGGAATGTCATTTTTTGCACAGTCTTAAAAAGCTTTTTTCCTTCTTAATGAATATCAGGCCTGCTGATGATGCTGAGCTGCTTTGTGTAATGAGACGAATCGTATGTTCTTTCTGTTTTTGTTTTTGTTTATTCTGACGTTTAATTCTTGCATAGGTACTGATCCCCATCTTGTTTTTCCAGATTGCTCGGAAACGGTGGTCGCATTTCTGACTTGTTTAGTCGTCATTTCCTCTATGGTTCCTTCCAGTCGAGTTTTGTTTAACCGTGTTAAGTAAATGTGTCAAAAAATACTCTTCATCGATTGGGGGGGTGGGGTGAGATAGTCGCTACCTTTCTTGTTTTCTTTTTTTATTTGAAGTCGCTGCTCTCTATGTTGGGTGTGGTAGCCATGGAAACCAAGCCATCACAATCTCCAGGTTATGTCCTTTAACGTCCCAGTTGCCCACGATTTAGTGAGGGCAAAAGCTAGGGGGCGCTAACCTTGACGGTTGTGTTTCACGTTAAATAAAGAATAAACACTGGACTCAGTCTTGACCCCTCATTTTTCGTCCACATTTCAGACAAAAGCAAGGTGTTCCGCTGTTGAATCATACTAATACATTTTGATTGAAGATAGTTATTGAGGAAGCTGGTGAAGTAAGCTACACTTCTGTATGACTGATGTCCATTAAACTCCATCCTGCACTCAAACTGGAGAGGAAAGCAATGCAGGCTTATGTGACTTATATTGAGTGTTAGAATTTGGATATCGTTTTGTAGCCTCGAGAGGTTTCTTCCTCAGTTTGATATTGTTTCTCGTACCTTCCCATCTTTGATACAGTTCATTCCCATGGGCCTCCTGAGGCTTGCTGGAGTGGTGGCTGTGACCTCAAGTCAAGGTCTCAAACAAAAACACCCATCAGAACATGCAAAGGAAGTATCTATAATTGTAAGCATGAGCTCAAGGCAGCTACCGTGCCAATAAATGATGGAGTGTATCAGCCTCAGCTCTAAGGATGCTGCTTTCACACTAGTCGACTGAGTAAACCTCATGCATTACTGAGCTCCTGACTCTCAATCGCCTGTCACTCTGTGCACCGAAGGCACCCCAAGCAGCCGCCACTGTCTCGAACGCTATCGCAGGAGATTAGATGTAAAATATGTCCTAGCCCATCATCGTCTAGTAATCGTTGCCATGGAAACACTACTCCCTGTCCACTGGTGCACCCGCATCCGTGCACGTGTGAGGCGATGTGGTGGGAAATCTGGCTTTCACAGTTAATTAGTCATTGGCAATAAATGATCTCGTTGGCAAAGGCGTTGGGGCAGCAGGCCAGCCGGCTACCCAATCAATGAGGCTTCCTCCGGTAGGCCTCGACATCCGTTGCAATTCTGGGGCGTCCCCCCTGCCAAGGTGCCTCCTACCCCTCTGCTGGAGTGGAAGATGCAGCTCATATCCACCTTCCTAGAAATCCCTCTAGCTAAAACTGGATGTAGTGATCCAGCATCTGCCGTTCGAGGGTCATCCCCTAGTGCACCCGGCTTGACTCTTCCAACGGGACAGTGACAGGAGGTGATTTTCCCCAACAAATCGCTTCATTGGCAGATGGGATGTGACAGGGCACCTTGGTTAATTAAATATGCGGACATAAGCTTGCGTCTGATAGCTGCAAAGCGCCACTCATAGTGGTACTTGGCTATTCCCTCAGATTTCCCTTGGCCTCTTTGATTTCCGGCTCTGAGAGAGTCCCAAAGAGTTTGTATGATGTAATACCTTTTTAAAGACTTCAAAGTGCTTCCCCACTAGGCGGACTTTAAAAGCATGATATACTGTAGCCACCTCAGCGAAGCGGCAGCCAGAATTCAATTTAAAAAAAGTTATGTAAAGGCTCTGACCTAAAATATTTGTGTGGAAGATGATCAGAACATGATATTTAGGTACATATGTTCTATTGCGTTTAAGGTAACTGATATCATTTAGCAGTTCTGAGAAAGTCTGTGATCAGCTTTTTCAGACATTTTGACTAACTGTGGGGTCTACACATGGTACCTTGCTGGCAAATGCATGACGACTAAGCCACCAGTAAAGATTAGTTTGCTGACATAGATATTCTTGCTCTTAGGATGAATAGAGTTTGCATCATCCAGTCTCTGCCATGGGTGTCAAATCTTGTGGTGTAATTATCCAGATGACTTATGCATAACTAACAAGCTGGGAAGCTAATTCTGAAACAAGGTTCTGAAACAATGAAGACAATAGTCTGCCGTGTTACATACACAAACAGGCATCACAAGAATAGACCTGCAATATTTGGCACATAAACTGATGGTGTCAGTATACAACGTCTTTGAGACCTATACCACAACATTCTAGCCTACTGTAATAGTAAGTTGAATAAGTATGCATAATGTTTTTGTCCAAAAGGAAATAATAGCATTTCGTTGTCCAATGGCTAAATATATGATAATGCATGACAAATTTATGTGTATGTTATACCTTGTAATATTTTTGCAATTCCACTAACACATTCAAAGGTGCAATAATATGGCCCGCCTGCACAGACTGGCACCTGCGATAGTTTGCCCCAAGCTGACGCTGATGCAGGCCTCACCCATCTGGATGGGCTGTCACCCCACGCGTGTGAAAGGTCCAGCGATGGCAGACGGAGGACCTCCAATGTCCTCTCAGGTGGGGCCGTTAATGCAGGAGAAAAAGCCAAGATATTTATGCTTTCAAAAGCTTGAAATTGCCTTCATACATCTTGGGCTTTTCGGACGTTATGTGTGGACTCTTCATGGCATGGAGGAAAAGTCTCATAACTCAGTGGGGAAGCCACGGCTTTGGTCACACGAATCCAAGCGGTTTTCCCCTGTCCTAACCCAGTTTGAAGAGGCCTTGTACGTCGGGCATAGTCACTTTGTTGAGTTGGCATGCTGGCAAGGACCCCTTCAGAAAATCTGATCAGCATTTGGATTCAGCTTTGAAGATTCCCATAAACCTTCCTTTCATTTTAGCAAATTATTTCAGTGTGTTTAGTGGGCCCAAATGAATCGGGTCTGAGTGGTGTGGTTTTATCCCGAGCCGCCTTAACCACATGTGGTTCTGACTAGGGCAAACAGAATATATAATAAACTCTACTTTCCCTGTTTATGTACACAGCTTTTATTAGTGTCCCGTTTAAAGTCCTTACGATACTGTGGAGTTTTTGAAGTTTGGAAATGTGATTTTTAAATATAAATATATATATATACAACCCTGAATGATATTTCAAATGAGTCGTTTTATTTGACGCACAGTGTTAAATGCTGAAAGCGGGGGGGTGCATATCTGGAGGTACATTAGCGAACCGCGCAGCCCTGCGCCCGAAAGGAGACAGTCGCGCCTCGCCGCCAGAAGGTCGCAGCAGCGCTCCTTCTCCCCGGCTAAGCGCCCGGTGTGCCATGAACACCGGAAGCGGCGAAAGGAGGAGTGGAGAGAGGGAGGGAGGGAGAAAGAAAGAACGGAGGGAGGGAGAGAACGGTGCGCGAAACCCGTGCGGTGGCTGGCGGGGGGGGAATTAGTCGGCGGGCTGGGGGTCTTTGGAGCGGCTCCTGGCGCAGAGGAGGGAGTCACTCAGCGCTCGGATGGTCACTGTCCCCGCCGCGGAGGGCAGCCTTCCCCGTGAAAGGGGGGTACCCGCCCCGGAATAGCGCACGCAACTCCGCAGGCTGCGCAGGAATCGCTATAGAAACCAGCGTCTGTTGCCCCGGACTCAGACTCCCGGGACTTTCTTACACTCCCCCCCTCGGCTCGCAGGGCAGCGCGCCCCCCTTCCGCCGGCGATCGGCGCTCCAACTCTCCGGGACGGACTCGGCGGCAGGCATGGGGCTGCCGCGGAAGCGCTGCGGAAAGTGCCCCGGCTCGGGCGGCAGGACGCGGGACTGCCTGCGCTCGCCGGCGGCTCTGCTGCTGCTGGTCGGCGTGCTCAGCTCCGGAGGTAAGCGGACCGTCACTCACACCTGCAAGCAGCCGCCACGGAGGGCACGGAGAGCCAGCCGGATAATGAGCAGCGCAGCCCGGCGCCGGGGCCCCGAGTCCCCGGTAGTTTGGTGCCGTGAAGCCCCGGTCCAAATGCCGACACATAACGCGTCTCCGGTCACAGGCGACTGGAAGGCTGGAACTTCCCGCTGTTAGTATGAAGTTGCACCATTGCCATCCTCCCGAAACACCCCAATGGAAACTTTCCCCAGGTGTTTGCGTTCAGACGGGTGCAGGCGAAGCGATTTCGGGGGATCCGGGACAAGCCGCGTCTGGGGGGCACGCAGGTGGGGGGCTGGCATGTCTCCCCCCCCCACCCTGTAGACATAACTCCCTGGATTAAGACTATATAAGTCTATAAACGAATATTCCTGTGCCTTTCTCCCCACGCAGCATCACAGGTGTTTGGGTTTGGAGAACCTTGAATATTTGGCTTTGGAGTAGATATTTATACAGTGACATGCCCATGCTCAGAACTACTGAATCTTGCCAATTAAAAAGATTATGAACATAGACTTTAGTCCACTTTTCATAAAGAGAAAAAGTTAGCTGAGTGTGAATGGTGCACTTTTGAAGTAGGTATAAACTGGGGGGGGGGGGTTATGCTCAAATCAGAGTTTTTTTGGTGCTGCTGGAAGGTTTACATTTATGCAGAGTGGATGCCGATAACAGGAGGGTTATCAGAGTGCTGCAGGCGGCCGGGGGGCCGTCTCGTGGCTGGCCGCCTGGCACGGGATGGACACCAGCGCCTGACTCTGAGAAGTGCACCTCGCACTCAGGCCCGTATGGATTCCATCCACACCGTGGTGTAGTCCTGGTTTATGAGGACATAAACATGGCGCCGTTGGTGAAGCTGAGTAGGGCGAAAATGAATCGCAAACAATGCCTGTAATATGCTGTAGTATTATATTTTTTGTGGGCAGGGATGGGGGGGGGTCCTTTTCTGAGTTTAAAAAAGTTTCTTTAGGTTGTTGGACTGATAAGACTCATCTTATAGGTGAGCTGTTATCTTACACATAACGAGGGCAGTGAGCCAGACTTGGGAGGAAGTATCTTTTTTGTGGTGTTTTTGGTATTTTGGGGGCAGGACAGCAATGTCTCTGCAGTCTCGAGGGACCTGGTGCCATATCTTTAAAAAAAATCATGGTCCATCTTCCAACCTCTCACCCGGGGCAGGGTTTCATCGGCACAGGGCACAGAGCAGAATAATAATGAATGGAATCTTTGGGCAGTGCCTGTGTATGTGCGCGTTTGCCTCTCTCCTCACGCGTGTCCCTGTCCGTATTGGGAGGCCACAGAGAAAGAGGTCAGAGGCACTTTGCATAGATGTTCACCCCCTCCGGTGCATTCCCCCCTCCTCCTGTCTGCAGTGCCCACATTGGCCCTTTTACATTCTGCCATTGAATGTATCCCCGTCCATCAATGCTACTTCCTTTGTGTGTTTTTATTGTGCCCTTGAACTCTGGGTATTAAACCATGAGCTCAGTTTGTCGTGTGTGTATGTTGGACCTCTATAATACGGCGGGCAAAAAACTAGAAACGGTAAATATGACGCTGGGAAAGTCCAGGCTGTACGTTGCCCTTTCGCCGGGCTGCATCGTATGTCATGTGGTGCCCGTATGTCATGTGGTGCACGTATGTCATGTGGTGCCCGTATGTCATGTGGTGCCCGTATGTCATGTGGTGCACGTGGCGATTAATGGCCTGGCTGGGCTTGTCTGAGCCTTTGCTTCGCTGTGGTTAATTGTACAGACCTAGTTCCCTGGTAACAAAGGAGCTTGGTGTGAGCGATCATTATGAAAACCTCTGAGGTTTTTTTTTTTTTCTTTTTCCCCATAGACACTCGCAAAAGGTTTTTTCACCCATGAATGTCCTTTTTTTGAGGATGTTTCCTACTAGGATCTTAATAGAGGCACTGAGTAAGATTTCGGTGAAGAACAGGCATCATGTACCTGCATTTTCTTCCAGTTTCCATGGAGGCTTCACTGTAGTCTTTGAGGAGGAAGTGCATGAATTTAGAATTTGTCAGGAGTTAATTTGAGCTGAAATGAAAAAGCTCGTCTGTAATGAAGAGCAGAGTAACCTGAACTAAAGTGAGATTTGGGTCAGAGAGGAAGAGAGTATAATTAATGCCCCTGGAAATGAATTAATGACAACTGTATATTGAATTGCTGAATTGGTTTGAACCACTGTGATTTTTTTAAGTCATACTGGACTGAACGGGCTCCTTGGTCAGACTTATTCCTGATTTAAGTTTAAGTTCGGTGCATCCTACTCGAGGTGTTTCAGGCCTCCCTTTCTTCCCTTACTCTCTCCCAGCCTGTAGATCAGCCCCTTGCTGTTGAAGGACCTCCTCATGCCCAGTTCCTCGTGCCCAGTTCCTCGCCTACTGAGCCTCAGGAAACCAGTTTACTCTTGGACTCCTTTTCCATTCCATTGTTTTCGAGTTAGATTTAGTGTCTGACATCTGCTCCGTTCCTCGTGTGTGAACACGGAGCGGGGGAAATGGCCTCAGATTAATGCACGGCAGTGCTAAGATGAACGAGGGCTCTGATCTGTGGAAACATAATCGATGGTCATTAGCTCCCTTGGAAACAAAGGCTTCTGTAATTCATGCACTTCAACAGGTTGGCTAATAAAAGCATTTTGTCAGAAAAGGTTGAATGTCGTTGGAAAAATCAGCGTTCTTGCGGTATACGTGTATAAACAGATGCTGGCGTCTCAACCTGCTGCACCCCAAGATGGTCGCTCCTGGGTCTGTCTGTTTGCACGACTTATCAGCCTGAAAATTAAAGTCCCTTAAGGTGATGCCGTTTTACGAATTCTCTGCCTTGATTATGCTGAGATTCCGTCTCCCCCTGATCCACCTATCTGCTTCCTGCCCCCCCAGTGCCCCTGCTGGGACACGTGCTCCAGAGATAAAGGGGATTATATAAAAAGCGGCTGACTTTTCTACTCCAGTTGCCTTTCCTCGCGGCGTCCTTGATGCACTCAAGCTCCTCGTGACTCTAGTTTGCCATGCGGCTCAGACAGAGACTGACACTGAAAAGGAGACTGAGAGTAGCAACAGCCGAATTATTTTTTGGGCCCCTCCCTGCTCCCCACCTCGGAATGTTTGTAGATTTAGCCTCGCTCTCGCCTCTCGGTCACAATGGGGTCCTCTGTTTCCAGGTTGGTCCATTAGCCTACTGAGGGGGTCTCAGAAGAGCTGCCCTGTGCGCTGCCGAGATAGGCCGTCTGCTGCCAGCGTCACAACGATGAAAGTTTGTTTGTGGTGTAATGTCGGTTATCAGGACATACAGGTGAATGATACAGTGTTTTGTTATCTGCAAGCGATTCACGAACCACAAGCTTCCCCAAAATAACCCGTATGATGCTATGCTAAGCGATGGCTCAAATGAGGAAAAAAGGCTCAGAGCAAATGAAACAATTGTGGAATTAGCGCAGCAGCCCTGACTGACACTGGCGGCCTGTTGTCCTGGTAGTGGTGCCTAGCGCACGGCCGTGGGGGGACCTTGTTTCCGCGTGGCGATGATGGGAGCGGGCTGTAGCTCAAATGGGGGACCTGGCATTAACGCAGTGAGGGACGCTAATTGGCCCGACTTGGAAGGAGGCATGTTTATGGACGTGGGGCACCAAAGCGCCAGGAATTGCACTCGGGTGTGATTTCATGAATTACGCCTTTGTTGTATTCCTTTCTTCAGTGCCAGAAGTTGGGTGGCTTATGTGCCTGCTGTTTGTGGGGGGCTGTGTCCAGGTACAACTGGCTTAGAGGCCATCCCTCCCCTCCCCTCCGTTTGCCAAAATGGAGCGCTGACTGCAGGCTGCTGGCCCATCGCACTATCAGTGATTTTGGAAGGAGTCTAATCTGCCTGGCTCTGTTAACACGCCGCTCCTCCCTGTCTCGACATTGTGCTCCTGAATGCTCGGGTGGAGGAGAGCCTTCTGCGTGTGCCCTTCCTCGCCACATGCCACCGTGTGAGGAACTCCAGTTCCAGCTTCTTCTCTCTGTGCTTATAACATAAGGATCACCAGCCCCCCCCCCCAAAAAAATCTGGGGCTGGTGGACTGGTCCATAATGTATCATGGCAGATTACATGGCAGCCACAGAGACATCTCCACCAGAAGGATGTAGGGAGGTGATTTTTCTTTTTTTTTAGTCCTGGCACCCGGTTACATGGGAGAGCTTATTGTGAGCGCGTTGCTGCTCCCAGCTGGTGGGCCGTCATGCCTGGCGTGTTCGCTCCTCAGTCCCCGGCCGGTTTCCTCCCGACTCCCACCTGGGATGCCGCCAGCACCACCTCTCTCCTGAGACTCCCGGGAGAGAATGACTCCATTAAGATGCCGTTTACGGGCCAGCCGACCGCGTGTGCGCTCTTCTGCTCCGCAGATTCAGCCAGACCTTGTTCTCCTGGCCATTCCTTTTCCCAGACCAGATATTTATTTTATTTTTATTTGTTTATGTTTAAGTAAACGCGGTTTTAAGCAATGACAGTTGTTTGTGTGGCACATCTGCGCTCCAGGTGTGCGTTCACGTGACGGAGACGGATCCTTCGGGGACAAGCCTGGACTTCAGACCTGTTAACAAATTTCTGCCATGCTGGTTGCCAGCTGGTAACAGCCATAATTAAGTAATGAATGAGGCATGTCGTTTTGGTTTAATCGTGACACGAGAAGGATTAGTGCTTCTTCTCGTTCGTTGGCAATTGTGACTTTAGGTGGATTATTTTCCTAAATTAGTTGAGTGGTCAGGTCTCTGGCAGGCTGGGGGATGTTTCTGTTCTCTTACTGTTCTTGATGATGATGATGATGATGATGATGATTTTGTTCCTAGGCATACAATCTGCCATTTGAGATTCTCATTTATGTTCCAGGAGAGGAAGTTGGGGGATGTTTGCTTTTAAGTTCAGAATGACTCTCTTGTGAGGCATTGACTAAGTTGGGTAATCAGGGTACGCATAGCCCTGCTTTACCCCAGATAAACCCAACCTTATTCCCTGAAGGATGCCAAAAATTTTGGTAAATCACATGAAATACTAAATCTGGTAATGATCCAAACTGGTGATGCCAGCCTGATGCTGAGTGAGGACTCATCTCTCAAATCATTGAAAACTTCAATACCAGTATTCTTCTATTGGATAAGGTCGTAGGAACCTTTAAAACTATGTAATTATTTAAAGCTAAGCGACTTGCTGAAGAAGGGTTGCCAATTGGAGCAAGATTCTTCAAGATGTCCCCACTTTCATCAATCTCTAACTGCATTGTTTGCCTGTGCCTTTGTAATTTATTGACATCCCTTGTTAATTTTGCCAATTTACCTTTTTGTTGTGCCTAATTTATTTCACCACCAGTTGGGAGTCCCCCGAAATGACCCACTACCCTTCAAAGCTGTCAGAACTGTGGCTCGACACCTCGGCCACATTGCGGTTACGGTGCCTGTGACGTTAGTTGAGGTGGTGCGCCTCGGGTCTGTGCAGTCTACACGAGCTCCTCCCTCCGCATCCTTGGCACTGAGTGAGTTTTCTGGAGTGGGGATCAGTGCTATGAGTCGATTGACCTGCTTTATTTGCGTTAATTAAATGAGCTGCTCTTGTAGTTCTCATTAGGCGTCTTTCTGCCGCTCCTCCCGCCTACATCGCATTACCCCCAGCTCCTCAGTGCTCAGTTAGATTTGCCCAGACATCTAATATGGGTTTGAGAGGTTAATGTTCTAAAGCGATGATGCTTGTGGCACGATCCCCGAACGTAGTCGGTAATTTCATGTCTGCGGTGTTGAGCCTCTGTCGCCAGCTTCTATTGTAAGAAAACATACTTTTCCCCTCCTGGTAACTGCGTACTGAAGACTCTGATTTCTCCATTTGTGTTTCTTGGGTATGCCTGCTGGCCTCATTGCACGCTGATGGTTTTGATTCTCGGGTCTGTTTCCAATCTTCCAATAACGTACCGCGGAGTGTGTGCTGAAATGTCTTCCGTTGATGATTATTATACTTAAATGGTTGGAACTCAACTCACTGCCTCTTCAGAGCCTCAAAAATTGAAAGATATTCTTGCTGGGTGGACGGAAATGCTGCCCATGCCTCCCTGCGCCATTATCGGAGTACCTGGATGACGGCTTCTTCCTCGTGGCTGTAGACGGGCCAGACTCTGTCAGTTGGGGACCACCAATGCCTGGTTCTCATGCAAACAATGCTGGTGATGACGGGTGTGATCTCCTGGCCCATTGTTTGGATGGCCTTCAGTTAAACCCCAAACTGGGTTATGCTCAGCTGTGGAAAAGGATGTTTTGGGGGCCTTCAGTCCTACCGTTGGGACTGTGCTGATGTAATTTACCTTTTTGTGACATGCAGGATGTGTTGCCATGATCACTGGTTGGTGTCACTGCTGAAGGATTCGTTCTTCCTCTCTCATGCTTGATTGTGACCAAAGAATTGCTCTGTAAGCCTTTAGGGGGTTGTTTCCTTATACTTGCCTCTCTTTTCCCTGGGGATTTTCCCTCCTGTCATCCTGTAGCAATGCCGTCTCTTTGGCACCAAAGTTTTGACTCCTCAGCGAGATTGTTGGCTGGCAGCTAAGGCATTGTGGGTGTCCATGAACGAGAGCGGACAGAGGTGGTACGTCAAAGAGACGGCCGGGCTTCCTACTTCTATACAATCTCCTAAAGCCCGTCGGTTTTGCTCCATGGTTCCTTTTGGATCTCTGATTTCAGTAACGTTCCAGTTATTTTGCTGGACATGGCCAAATATCGGCAGGAGTTATGGATGTCCTTTAGGCTGAAGGCCTGTTTGTAGAAGTCTCTTTGGATCTTCAGAAGGACGGCTCGACTGGCGCACGTCTTGTAACTTGTCAACGCTGGAACTTCACCATTCAAGGCACAGCAAGCAGTCTAAGGCAGAGGGGCTGCGCTCCTCCACGGTATTTGCATTCGATATGGCACGGTACAGCCTTCCAGAACCTTCTGCTCGGAACCCATTATCTCCTCCTCTTGCTTTCTCTGTCTTTCACAATATCAAGCTGGTGGGAAAGAATCATGCTTATTGCCTTCTTGCTGTGATTGCTCGCCCGAATGGCTTTTGGAGGCTTTTTCCCAGCCCATGGCATGCACCAATGAATTTAATTGTGGGGGGCGAGGGGGGGGTGGGTCTCTAGCTGTCTAACACATCACAACCTGTGGTTCTCTAGTGTCTACATTATTTGGGCCGGGTTTTCTATAATGGAAATTAGTCCACAGAGCTGCCACTTGGACCCAGACACTCGCTGTGGTGCTGGAAGCAGGATCGTGGTTAGATTCAGCTTCAGTTGACTTTTCTAGTCACGCTTGACCTGGAAGGGAATTTCCCAAGAGCTTCTTCTATGGATGAGCATCTGAGGGTTTGATTAATTACTTAGTTTGAAGTTCGTTACTGTGGTCAGTGACAGGCCTGTATCTTCTCCCTTTCTCTGGTGCCCAGTTTAGTATTAATGAAATGGGGAGGTGTGTGTGTGTGTTTGTGGGGTGGGGGGGGATGGGCAACTTAAATTCAGGAAACTGTCACCTACATTAGAGTGCCAGGCTCCAGGGACTGCCTTTGCACCTCTTAATGGAGGTTAGCCACTCTGCTAATTGTACAACTGCCTGGCAAGCAATTCTTACCAGCAAGCAGTGATCAGCGTCTGGGGGAAATGGGCGAAATGCTAGGCTTGCTGCTTAAGCTGTCACACCTCGGCAAAAGCATATAGCAGGAGTGGAAAACTACTAGATTTCAACATTTTGTCTGAACCACCCCCCCCCCCCCTAGTCAAGGGTTTCCGGGCCCACATTATGCTTGCTTTGTTTTGAGTCTTTTCATCTCAGCAGGAGGACAACAGGATGAAAGCCTATATCCCCCCCCCCCCAGAAAAAAGGAAAATATGCTCTCTGCCAATGCTGCCTCAAAACGGGCAACATCTGACGCTGGCAAGTTCTTGACAAGCCCTGGAGAGAAGAGGGGAGAGTCACAGACTGGTCGTCCCAGCCAGCGAGCTGCTTCGTCTCAGTTCTCTGCCATTTGTTTCGGGGCGAGCCGCGGACGAGTAGCTCCAAGAGTGACGCCTCTCCCCCGCGCTGCCGCCGGGTCTCCCGTCCTCACTTCACATCCACACAAATGGCCATCTGGTGTGACGCGTGACTCTACAAGAGCTGTCATCGTCACCACCCCCTTAAAGTTTCATTTGGAATTGGTTATCTCAAATGAAACGTCCCACTTTCCGCACAAATCGCAACTCGCCGCATGATTATTATGCGGGTGTAGAGCAGCTCCTTTTAATTTAAGCATTTTTTAAATTATTCATGCAATTAAAATCAAATGGCTTAAATGCTTTGACGCTGATGAGCGTCTTCGAAATTGTGGCTGCGATGGCAGCTTTTGTGGGAAGAGCTTAAGCCGCGGATGTTAAGTATTATTATTATTTTTATTATATCGGCCCTCTGAGGGACCGTCTGCCTCCCCCACCCCCGATTGGTGTTCACTGTGTCATTGTGCTGCTTTTTCTTTTTTTCTTCCTATAATCCTGAGAAAGGAATCAGTTTCAGATGCGTTTATAGCCACTGACTGTGAGAAGGAGACCCCCAGAGAGACGCTGTCAGCCTCAGTCATTTTTTGGTTTCTCCCTTGATTTTTATGTCGCCATTTTCTTTTTCTAATCAGAGATATGAATGTGGTCAGACAGTGGCTTGTCTTGCCAATCTGCCATTATGCGGCGCCCATTTCCTGGTAACTGTTCGGTTGCTCCTCATGGTGTAGAGGATGCCTTCGGGACCTCCTCCTCCTGTAGTGTGAGGGCCGGAACTGCAGACTAACAGGACCAGAGGTGTCAATTTCAGGTCCAGAAAGTAAAAATCCAGACCAGGATTTTGTTTCAACCAATCAGTTGAGCATAAAGAATCACAGTCACAGAGTGGTCAAGTAGCTGGTTGCCAGCTTATAATAATGCAAATAGCTTTGCGCAGACATCGTTTATCGTATTGTCATTGCATTGTACAGTAATGTAGTGTATAGCGTTTAATGCTAAGTGTTGTAAATAGTGGTATATACGAACATGGTCCCACCATGCGTGTGGTGGGTAGCCGGTGAGGCTGCACGGTGGGCTGAACGTGCACATGTCCATTGTTAAATAAACTTGCACGGGTGCGAATAAACCTAATTTAAAACGGAATAATATTCTTTACTTTAGCCTATTCTTTACTTTAGTACTAGTCGGCTTTATAGCTGACGTGCAATATACCATTGCTTGATTCTCCACACTGGGCTCTAAACGCGAGAATGCTCGGTGTGAATGCATTCACGGTCCGGTGCCAGTCAGAAACCAGAATATCGAATGTAATACACATTTTATATATATATAATTATTCCGAAAATCAAGGGGTGTGCAAACGTCACCGTTTAAAGCACCTTTTACTATAGATGTGTCTGTCTCGATCATTTCGTTTTAGAATTAGAGTTTAGACCTTCCAGTTATGTACTCAATTGCACATTAATAATTACAGTGTAATTATATGATTAGACATGCACGTAAAGACCATTTATTCTAAAATAAAGCTTAGCAAAGTTAATAGATCGATAGGAATAAATGGGTAGAAAGGTTTCAGATCATTCGTTTTTACGCCTGTTTGTCAGTGATCAACTCGACTGCTCACGCGGCCGACTAACAAAAGAAACCATACAAACTAAACATAAAGAGCAGCGGCAAACTGTAACAAACAAAGCCACACTCATAAAAATACTGCTTACCAAAAGGCTGAGGCGTGCTCTCGCACAAGCAGGAAACAGTCGGCCAAGGGGGTGCATGAAGACGATTCCCACCAAAAAGAGAACTGGAAAAAACAGGATGAATCAAGAAAAAGTGAGCATATACACCTAAAAGAAAATGACAAGAACCAACCAGGAAACCGTGACCAAGAGATTCAAGATAAAAACATTCAGCTGAGATCCAGCATGTCAGATGGTCCTTCAGAGCATGAAACTGAAGGTGTTTCTCCCATTCTAGAATCTCTGGATGTCCCCAGTGATGGTCTCTGTTCAAACACACAGGAATTAACATGTCCTCCAATTCAGCCAGCATTATGCACTGCATGAAACCAAACCAAGACACGGTAAGCTGCTCTTCAATGTACAATATTAGAAAAAAGGACACTGGCAAACTTAAAAAGTTTCCAAAAAATAAAACTGTAACCATATTTACTGCACACCTTACTTTGGGTTATTTAAACTGAGTATATTCCCCTTATTTATGTTACAAATTATGTTTTGCAGTACATTCTGTTAAGGTCAATATATTCAATTTACATTATACTGTTATGTTGAATGATCGGATTTAAGTATTATTTATGATTATGATAATGTTACTCTATTATTTACAGCACTTTATTATTTTATTAATATTTACATACGTCGCATTAAGTTCAGTCTTTTTCCCTTGGGTAACAATATTATTGGTTCCTACCTGCCCTGGCTTACAGGGGACAGTTTAGAGTGTGACTCGAGGGAGAGCGAGCGAGCGCGCAGACGGAACGGTTGGAAAGTTGTGCTGGAAGGTACTGTGTGCCGTGTTAGCGTTTCATTAAAGAAGATAACCCCCCAAGAAACTGTAGCCCGCTTATTACCCACAGCCCAGAGAGAGACTGGCCCCCGCTACCCACGCATCCATACAAAAACGAGGGTTACAGACGGCATTATGAAATTACTACTCCTGGAGTCAAATAATTCAATATTGGACTGATTTTCTCCCCAGTTCCCAACGAGGATTGCTAAGACAACGAACCAGCCTACCACAATTACGAAAAGTCCCAAATCCGAAAAATGTACAAACGTAAAACAATTTATAACGAATTATCAGAACTTTACTGTATAACTAAATATCAGAAACAGAAATTAAACATTTCACTTAGCTTGTCCAAATGTATTTTTATTATAACATTAACATAAAACATTTTCATTGGTCATGAATCACTAAATATAAGTGCAGAAAACATCGTGTTGAAGCTCATTGCTCCTATTTAATCAGAATTTTGGGGTATTACGTGTAATTCTCTCAGAAATCCTGTCAGGTTAGTTTAGTTAGCTTCCGTCGAAAATTAAATACGTGAATCAAATATTACAAAAAAAACTTAGCGTTCTGTCAGATTAATGCGTGTAATGGTAGAAAAACTGAATTTTACATGGAATCTTCTCAGAAATCATTTTGTATAATACAGACATTTTATACAACATTTACCTCATCCGTCTCTACGCCGTCTTTTTCAGCGTCTTTCAAATCTGTCAGTTACGCGCAGAAACACGCGCGTTAATTCTGTATCAGTCAGGGACCAATCGATTAAGTTCGTGTGTCAAGTACTGATGAAAGACCCGGATGTGCTCTCGTTTATTGGAGTTCATCGAGTACACATTGGAGACAATTGACCTAATGGGCAGTCACACAGAATGCATTTCACAGAAGTTTTGGATAGAAACGGAAAAGCGGACCTGACACATCAGTCGGCTGATATAAACAAAAACATAATACCAACTGTACCTTTATTTGAATTTAAAAATATTTATTAAATGTTTAATATTCTTATACTACATATGTAACCTTAAGGTAACCTTCAGGGAACATACTCTAAAGGTTATTTTATGGTTCTATAAAAATAACCTCAAGGGAACGTTCACAGAACGTTCGTAAAAGAATACAAAAACGTAACCTTAAAGGAGCCTTCAGGAAAGGTTCCCTAAAGGTTCTCCGAAGGTTCCCCATAATGTGACCTTCAGAGAACCTTTAGGGAACGTTTCCAGAACGTTCGGTGTTTGCTGGGTTCTTATGTTCTTATGTTCTTAAGTCTGATACCAGAGAAATCAGATACCATCCTCACAGATAACTTCGCATGTTGGTGAATTAAGCTCCAGCAGCCACAGCTTTCTTAAAAAGAGATATTGTGGATAAACAAGGTACAAATACGTGGATGGCGTAGCAGTACTTTGGCAATCTAATGCCCGGCATTGGTGCTGTGTACTGTAAACTAGGGGTCTCTAAACCGCTGTCTGTGAGCATCGTTCGAGGCTGTGGAACATGGCGGGTTTTGAGCAGGGTTGGTTCACTTCCAAGAAGAAAAAATATATACACTCACCTAAAGGATTATTAGGAACACCATACTAATACAGTGTTTAGAATTAAGAACTGCCTTAATTCTACGTGCCATTGATTCAACAAGGTGCTGAAAGCATTCTTTAGAAATGTTGGCCCATATTGA
>JAODKM010000058.1:4770143-4781587 GCA_026780845.1 Petrocephalus sullivani | reverse complement strand
CTTTTCATGGGATGATCTGGAGGATGTTTTTTGAGCTCTGCTTCGGGAATCTATCTAACTGGACTTGTTGAAGGCACCCCCCTTAACCCCCCCCTTCCCCGCCCACCTCAAGCCAGCCTCAGGTGCCTGTTAACATCCCTTAATATACACTCATGTGTTACATGTGTTGGGAAGAATCCTGTATCTTGAATGATCTACAGGAAACAGATCTTCTCTTCGGCCTACGTTTGAGGTGTACATATTTGTCCCCATTGACGTAATGCTAACCCTAACCCAAGGGCCCCTCCTGTCCCTTTCCCCAGATAAGAGCTTCCCCCAGCCCCTCCTCACCCCCCAGGACCAGGTGGTGCTGCAGAACGAGGACGCCGTCTTCCACTGCCAGTTTACCGCGGTGCCGGCCCCCACTGTCGAGTGGTACCATGGCAACGAGCTCCTCGTCAACAGATCCCGGTAGGTGCCTGTCACCCTGCTGGCCTTTGGCCTCGCTCTCGGCCCAGCGTGAGGGATCCGAGTGGCGCTAATTACCTCCATGTCAAGCCTGGGAAGCCTTCCCGTGAACCCCGTGCGTCTCCAGCCCTCTAAGGGGGAACCGCACCCTCACGTCTGCCTCATTCCCGTGCGATGCAGTTTGATTTAGGCGCACCTAGGAGCAGCGCCCGTTTGGTTTCACGCTGTGGGAGACCTCAGATGCTTCACATCCCATAATTCAAATGCTGCTCTGCAATACACCTGGAAAAAGCAAAAAGATATTTTTTTGATGGATTGGTGGTGGCCGGGGGCGTATTGCTATTTTTTTTAAATACGGTAGTCTTTGTTGCTGAAGGCATATTAAAATGATTTTGAATCTGAAATAATACTTGTTTACGCAAACACCCTGGGAGCTCCAGCCTTTCTGCAGTGGTACTTCTGGCTTGTGTGGGCCTGGGTTCTGAAGTAGATTTTTATTTGCCATTTGGAATGGTACAGAAGCAAAGTGCATCGGCGTTCTTGCACGGTTCCTTCAGGCAAGATCTAAAAACAGCAAACAGAACTATGACATACAGAAAGTTGCCTTCAGGTTTTTATTATAAAATTAAATAAATCGCTAAAACGATAAGCAAGGTGCCTCGAGTGTCAGGAGTAGTCAAGAGAAAACACATCGGAAAAAGCTGCACCCCCCCCCCCCTCCTGTAATACAGAAATCGCCTCTGTAAAGCTGTAGATTGCAGGTTGCTCCTGGTGAGGAGCTTGGTGCTGGACGGGAGGGGTATGTGAAAGCGTGCAGGATGTGGGGGGGGTGGAGCGTGCGAGTATGTGTAGAACTGGGGCAAGATGCACGTAGCGGTGTGGTAAACATGCCATTGGTGTGTGTTCCTACCGCGCTTTCATCCCCTAACCCCCGACCACCCCCATGTGCTCCTGCAAGCATCCAGAATTAATTCAGACGGATTCAAGCGTCTTTCTCGTATTCCGAAAAGCGAGCGGGGAGCCCCTTGGGGTTTCGATCAACGGTAAATAAACTTGAACGAAAGGGGCCCGTTGTTCTGCGTGGGGAGGAATGTAAGAACAGCGCTTTTGATATCCTACCAACAAGCTCACCGGGACGGGGGGGGGGGTGTACCCGAATTCGGTGTGCTAAGTATTTTTGCGGCTTTGATTCCGATCAGAGTTTCCAGCTAAACTTTCAAAACTAAATAATGAGTGCGTTGTCCGGAGCAACTACAATACCACGCGTCCCGGCCGGCCGCTGTCCGGAATGGGGCGACGCCGCGGTTCGCTGACTGCTGACATTGGTTCATGCTGCGAGCCTGACGTTGTGTGGTAGAAAGTTCCGGGTGCTCACACTGTCATTTCCCCAGATGAGGCCCGGAGATGTGCGGCTTGGAGCTGGAGCAGCTGACTTAGCCCACTACTGCTGTCAGAATCAGGAGAAGCACAAACCGCTGATTATGCATGCCTGGTCCACCAACGCACCGGGGCACGGAATGACCCAGGAAATGCAGTAAACTTTTAAACCAGGTTTCTCCTGAAAGTAGTCAGTGCTAAATCCTTTCCCTCCAAACGCAGCTGGTCAGTCTGTACTGATCCTGAACATGGCTGCTTAGGACACTTAAAATTAGGGTTACGGTTGGCAGTTAGATTAAGTAGAAGGTTGTGGACTTGTTGAATTTGATATTGGACTATTGTCACTAGGGTTAGGCCGAGGGTAGGTTAGGGATTTGGTTATGGCTAGGGTAAGGATTAGGACTGGCAGTAGGGTTAGGGTTAGGGTTGGCACTGTTACGGCTAGTATTTGGTTTATGGTTGTTAGAATTTGAAATTTGAGGCATGGGTTATATGTCATGTCTACATGGTGATGCTGACTTCTGTGCATCTAGCTTGTTCGCTAACCTGCCTCAGTGGAGCTGCCAGCAGGAGATGTCTACGGTCAGTCATGAAGAAAAGCAGGTGTTGATTTTTTATTTTTTGATGTGTGAATCAACAGTCTAAGAATACACTTTTTCTCTGTCCGTCTCACTGTCACAAAGTGCTGCATGATAGGCAGGGCCCAGCTTAATCCCACTGAGCTGGGTGTCAGTTCGTGGAGGATTTAGTGAGGTTTTGGTCTATTTGTGTGTAACCAAAATGTGTTGGGCGAACAGGGAGCCCTGGAACCCAACCTTGATGGCGGAAATGAGTGTGACCTTTACTGGATTGCTCTGATGCCCATGGTGTGTGCAGTGGGTTCGCCTGTATGTGAGGAATGGCACCCCCAGTGGAGGAGGTGGGGAGTGCAGGGGGAGGCCCAGCCTTGAGTAACAGAATGAAGAGAAATGCTACCATCTGCTTCATCGTCACACGTCCCCAAAGCAAGTAGGGATTATGGATAGCGAAATCACTCTGAGGCCCCGGGATTCGAACCCACAACCTTCTGTACCCAGACACATCACCGTAACTGAGCCCCTCAGCACACGCATTGGCGCCCACTCACTGCAAATTCCTGCCACATGGGGAGGAGAAAACGGTACGAACGCCGCCATTTGATATATGGCGTAAACCTTCCTAACGACTTCCTGGACTAGCTGCCTGCTGACGGCTCCTTATTGGTTCATTGCACTGACACTGTCAAATGGCATCCACCCACCCAATTGAATAAAGCTATTCCCAGGCTGCACGGGTGCGGGAGAACTTCCAGGACAGGTGTGGGAGTGAGCCCCCCCGCTCCCATGGCCCTTAGATGCATCTCACTCTTTTTCTCTGCTCAGGGTGGTCCTGTACAGCAACGGCACTCTCCACATCACCCAGGTGAAGAGGCGTAACACCGGCCTGTACCAGTGTGTGGCCCGCGGGTCCCGGGGTCCCAACATCACCCTGCAGGCACACCTGCGGCTGGCAGGTAAGTAACCACCAGTGCACTTGCGATGCCAACTAACGGTAGGCGCAGGACATCGCACCTGCCGGTATTAATACACAGGCTGATGAAGGCAGTCTTCTGAATTCCACCGAAATCTTGCAGCCTTGATGGGGAGAATTGCTGGCCCCCGCAACTCGCATGCAGTGGTTAGCAATACCCCGGGATTAACCGCACACAGGGTTTGGAGTAGCTAGTGCCACCTAGAGGGGTCCCTCCCCCAGGACCAAAATCCAGCTGCAGTGTTGCCCATACCCAATGGCCCGTTTAATTGCATTAAGTCCCCAAATCTGTCGCTAATCCGTTATGGCATTAAAGAGGATTGCGTTGCGCTTGAGAAGCAGTTAAGCGATTTTCGCCGGTCCCCGCCCCAGCTCAAGCCGCATCTCGGGTCTCCCAGAAGTGGCACCACCCACCTTTTAATCCCTGAGAGGAGGACAGGGGACCAGGGGACTAAGAGGGGCTCTCTTGGGTACAGCTGCATCCCTCAGCCACCAGCTGTCTGTACGGCTCACGTGACCTCCATGTGACAGGGTGTCATGTGACAGGAACCCACCTGACGGGAGCATTCGCGTTGTAGCCCTGTGAGAAGCCCTCCAGTTTTAAAATGAATATTTCATGTAATGATTCCTACAAACCATGCATCACCCGATGTCTAAATTTACTGATTTTAATAAGCAGTTTCGGCTGGTGGCTACAAAAATCAAGGAGGTAAGATGATTTTACAATGTTACAACAGTGAATAGAGAAAATGTTTTTTAAATGACAGTAAAATTTAAAAAAACAAACTACGTCCTCTACCTCTATGGACCATCCACCTCTGTTTGTAAAAGGTATTATATCCTACATACATGACATCCACTTCAATCCAATCCAGCTTTATGCTTTAGCACTTTAAGCAACCTTATGGACCAAAGTGCTGTCCAGAGAAATAAACGAAAGAAACTAGTAACATAATAAATAAAAGACAACAAAACATTCACACGCTTAAAAATACAAATGAAATAAAATTTATAAAAACTAAATCGTTAAATGTGAGTAAAAAGGTCAACAATAAATTCAAATAGAAATGGCTAAGAGTGCAATAAAATTTACTATCAAAATCAACATCTCACAGAGTGTCAAGGCCAAGGAGAAGAGATTTGTGACAAGGCCAAGGAGAAGACATTTGTGTTGACACACGTTGACCAATCCAACACAGGCACCGGCCCGTGCATCCACCAGTCAGAACTTCCTGCACACAGCAGGCAACGCCCCTTCACTGACAGGCTCCTCCTCTCTCCCCCCACAGGGATCGAGGACATGGGGCTGCCCGTTTCAAAGGTGTTCGTAGTGGACAGCATGCAGCGCGAGGCCTGCTCGCCCCCCCACGGCCACCCGGAGCCCGAGGTTTGGTGGGAGCGGTCTGGTGTGCGCGTGGCCCTCCAGGGCAGGGTGCGACAGGAGGGCACCGAGCTGGTGTTCAGCCCCACCGAGGCCGGTGATTCCGGCACCTACACCTGCATCGCCCAGAACAAGGCGGGGCAGCGGAAGCAGGACCTGATCGTCACGGTGGCCAGTAAGGACCCCCACCCCAACCATCTTCAGCTCCGGGTCTCTCTGGGCTGACCTGCAGTAACCCCACCCCTGTGTCCTTATCCCAGCTGCTCCAGTGTGGGTCACCAAGCCAGTGGACACTGACATGGAAGAGGGGCATTCTGGGTACCTGCACTGCCATGCCCGTGCCACCCCGGAGCCGCAGGTCACCTGGCAGCGTGGCCAGGCGGCCATCGGCAGCGAGGTCCGTGTCTCACGCCTAATTATCTCTAAATCATAAACATCAGAATATTTAGCTGTGACCAGATAATATTTCTGTATCTTCTCAACAAGAGGCTGATTGCTGACAGGAGCCCCCATGGACCCCGGAGGGGCTCTGAAAATACTTTGCCCCCCCCCCCCCCCTCACTTGTCCCCAGCGCTCTTTAACAGTTGTCCGTGTCCAAACTTCTGTTACATTCAGCTGCTCTCCCTCAGGACTCACGCTTTGAGCTCTTTCCCAACGGGACCCTGCGCATTAAGAGTGTGGAGGTGTATGATGGGCTGCTGTACAGCTGCCAGAGCAAAGCAGCTGGGGGCACGCTGAGGGCGCTGGCGCGTGTTACTGTCCTGGGTAAGCCCCGCCTCCTCCCCTTCCCCGGCACACCTGCTCTCATGCATGTCCCTCTTTCTCAGTACGACTGTTGGACTTGCGATATAACTCACAGTGGTACGATAGCCACGCAAATTCAGTAGTCGTCAAACTGAATTTTGAAATTTGAACAGAGCGGGAACCGCACTGTAACTGATCTCGCTTCACGGTACCACTCGGTTCTCACATGCCAGTGGAAAAGCACCGTATGTCGACAAAACTCCCCATCAGATTATATTTCGCCTTATAATATTTTCCTACAATGTAAGTAAAGGAACACATGTATTTCATATCGAAAATGTTTGAGTGGCAATTTCTGTTGTGTTTGTGTGCGTGTGTCTGGTGCCGTGCGGAACCCGCCGTCTTCCAGAGCGACTGAAATTCACGCCCATCCCTCAGTCAGTCCAGTGCCTGGAGCTCTACAAAGACAGTAGCATCCAGTGCTCCGCCACGGGCCGGGCGGCCCCCCACGTCCACTGGGTGAAGACAGGTGGGTGATAGCCCCACCCCCCACCCATCCATCCGGCACGATCACAAAGGGGGCCATTGTGGGGGGGGGCAGGAAAACACACATTCCTCAAGGCTTAAGCTGCCTTCATGCCGAAGCTGAGGACCACAAAAGCCCCCTGTTAACAAACATTTGCTCCCCTCACACCTCGGAGGTTGACTGATGATAATTGTTATACTGCTAATCCTGGTTATGAAACCAGCAATGCTTGTAAACTGATTCTTTTGTTCCATTTTAGACTCTTAGACACGTCAGTAAAACAGGTCACAGTAATAAATCATGCCCATGTCCGGATAAGCCTGTGTGACTGAAAGGGAAAGTGGTGGTAACTGTGGCCCGGCCTCTCTGGTGCCCCCTGCAGACGGCAGCGAGATTCCGGCGCACGTGACTCAGCGAGGCGGAGCACTGCACTTCTCCAGGGTGACGCGTAACGACGCGGGCAGCTACACCTGCCTGGCCTCCAACAAACAGGGGGACATCAGTGCCGAGGTGCACCTCACTGTGGCAGGTAGCGCCTCCTACCTGGACCGCCTGGTATTACCACTGAACATTTATCCCATTTGTTCATAATGGCCTTGAGGTCAGACCACACTGGTGTCTTTCCTGTGCCTTCTTATATGCTAGTTCACACCCCACCATGAACCTACACACCCAAATAAGGATACACTCCTTTTGGGTCTGATCACATGACACATCCAGTAACGCAGTGTTAGCTGTTAATAGATGTTATGGTTTCTCATTTCTTTCGATGAAGCTCTGCCTGCAGTATAATACGTGATTTATGAATCTCCGTCTGTGGCTCCCTGGGGGCTGGGTGATGTATCTTCATTATGTTAGATCAAAGGGCCAGTGAAAATCACTGCGAGTCGCCCTCTGCTGCCACCAGAAGGCAGCACTGGTCATTACACCATTGATAATTAGCATATCATGTCGGAGGCCTGCCACTCGGTGCTCGGCCTGACCCCATCGCCTCCCACAGTCTACCCCACGTTCAAGCTGGAGCCAGAGAACACCACCGTGTACCAGGGCCACATGGCCGTCCTGCACTGCCAGGCCGCTGGGGAGCCTGAGCCCAGCATCCAGTGGATGGCCAAGGACAAGATCCTGGACCCCAGCTGGAGAAGGTCTGTGTTTGCTGTGTGCTTGATGCGGAGGGAGGAGGATTTGTTTGATCATGTATTCTCATAGGAGCCTTGAGGTTGTGTTATTGCACCTGGTTTGCAGGTAATCTGTACTGGACCTGACTTGGAAACCCAGCTCCAGTAACAGGAGGTGGTCAGCTTTACTGCATCACCAGCATGCTCTGAGGTTTCTTCTCACAATTAGCCATGATGCACTACCCCTTCCCACAGGTTCCAGGAGATGCCTAACGGCACGCTGGTCATCATTAGCGTCGGCATGGAGGACACGGGCAGGTACACCTGCATCGCAGGTAACGCCTGCAGCATCCGCCACAGCACGGCGCAGCTCTACGTCGTAGGTGAGCCTCCGTCTGGCGACTGAGGTGCCTAAAATGTAACTCCTTAGAGTGTGGGGTGTAGGGTGTTGAAAGATACTCGAGCACAAGGTGTGCTGAAGCGGCTGTAGAAATTATTACTGGGGGGGGGGGCGCATACATGGGATCCCCCCTGAACAAGCAACATCACTATGGGGGGGTGGGGGGAATGTAATCACACCCTTCCGTCAGTTACTCTGGATACAAGTGTCTGTTATTAAGGACTGGGAATTTCCAGGCCGTAATGTAATAAGCTCCTTCTCTTGCTGTAAAACCTGTTGTCACTAACATGACTCTAGGAGGGGTTTGATAGCTACTGAGTCTTCCTGGAGGTTATTGTGTCTTCAGTACTTGGGGGAGGATGGAGGTGGGCTGGGGGGGGGTGGGGGGGATGCTGTCATGGCAACCCTCAGGCCTTATCTCCGAGGTCAGGGTGGATGACGCCCCGCCGCTGCCACAGAAGGCGCGTGATCTCAGGCCAAAGCGGGGCCAGTGTGCAGGCCTGGAGCCCTGAGCTGTTCCCATCTGTCCCTGTCATGTCAGATACGCTTCTCTGCTTCTGTGGAACTCAGCTGTCCGGAGCTTTAGGCCTTACAACCACTAGCTGTCAGGCTCCTTTCCAACT
Organism: Petrocephalus sullivani; assembly: GCA_026780845.1. Classification (NCBI taxonomy): domain Eukaryota; kingdom Metazoa; phylum Chordata; class Actinopteri; order Osteoglossiformes; family Mormyridae; genus Petrocephalus; species Petrocephalus sullivani. The sequence goes on along the minus strand of JAODKM010000058.1, from coordinate 4,773,422 downwards.
GGCGACCTCATTATAAATAAAACCTTCACTCATCCTAGACATGTGAATCCACTGTCCAGTTGCTTAAGAAAATGGCACGGATGTCTTTTGGGTCCTACAGAGAAACCGGAGCCGAAGATCATGGAGAACGAGGAGAAGGCCCCCTACAAGATGATCCAGACCATCGGGCTGTCGGTGGGGGCGGCCGTGGCCTACATCATCGTCGTGCTGGGCCTCATGTTCTACTGCAAGAAGCGGCGCAATGCCAAGAGGATGCAGAAAACCACGGAGGGAGAGGAAGCAGAGATGGAGGGTCTGAACGGTCAGTGTGGGAATGCCAGGCTCGCTTTACAGGCAGCTTGTACCTCACATTGCCCTCCTCTGGCCACCAGGGGTATTGCATGTCTAGCATGGCCATATACCATTAGCAAGCCCATAGCTGCCAGCACATGGTGCTGACGCCGTCAGCTGTTGAGCCCAGTTACTGTATTTCAGTTGGGGGACCATTTGTTTCTGTTCAGCTGCTGTCACTGCAAATCCTGGCTATACTCTAAAATGCACATCAGTCATTTTGTGATGCCTACCAGCCATTTGTTGTGGGGGTGACCCCTAAAGTTCATGGTGGGGAAACCAGTATTACAGATTAATGTTTCTGGGAAGCGTTAGTTCTCCGAGATTATATTAAAATGTGACTTTTCTAGCCATTAGAAGTAAACTCTTTAAGGATTGAGTAACCCATTGAGGATCATAGAACATCTGCACTTTCTGCAGTTTGCCTAGTTCCTCAAACGTGTCGAGTCTTGCTGTTTATACTGTAGGCAGAGCTGGAAAAGCTGCCACACGTTTCTCGTTCTTTGCGACTGGCTGACGGCACCGATGGCATCTTGCCAATCGATAGGGCCAAGCCCACCACGCTGCGAGCTTCTAGCCAAGAGACGGGGGTTATGCAATCCACGTAACTGATGGCGGCATGATGTAACAACTCTTGCCCACTAGGGGGCGTCATGCAGGAAAATGGCCAGGCCCCAGCAGAGATTCAGGAAGAGGTAGCCTTGACCAGCCTGGGACCCTCCATGGCGAACAAGCACCACAGCGGCAACGACAAGCTACATTTTCCGCGGGCTGACCTGCACACCATCACGACCCTGGGTAAGATGGAGCCATCCTGGAATCAGAGGTGTATACAGGGGGTGGGACCACAGGGGTATTAGTCTAAGCTGAAAGCTGATTGGCTTCCTGAGTGCCTCCTTCCATGTCACTCACAGACTCAAAACATATTATTGGCTAATGATAAGGTTGGCCCCCCTGTATGAATTATGGCCGCTCCCCCCACCACCTCGCCAAATCCTAAAATCACCCATGTTTAGAGTCTCCATGGGTGGATGGATGGGTGCTTGACTAGATTTAGATGGATTGCTATGCATGTTATTTTGAATTGGGAATGTCAGCAGCGTTATTGTCATGTGTGCGCCTGCCGACCACACAGGGAGGGGTGAGTTTGGGGAGGTGCTGCTGGCAAAGGCCAAGGGCGTCGAGGAGGGTGAGGCGGAGACAGTGGTGCTGGTGAAGAGCCTGCAGGCACGAGACGAGCAGCTGCAGCTGGACTTCCAGCGCGAGGTCGAGATGTTCAGCAAGCTGAGCCACCCCAACGTGGTGCGTCTGCTGGGCCTGTGCCGGGAGGCGGAGCCCCACTACATCATCCTGGAATACGTGGACCTGGTACGGCATAGCCGCGGCATCTGCCATCCACCGGAAGGGTTAGCGACTCCCCACTTTCTGATGGCCTTTGCCCACCCCCAGGGAGACCTGAAGCAGTTCCTGAGGATCTCCAAGAGCAAGGAGGAGAAGATCAAGCCTCAGCCACTGAGCACCAAGCAGAAGGTTGGAACATGGAGCTCCCTTTTCCCCTGAAAGCTCCCTCATGTTGGTTATCACATTAGGTCCCAGCACAGGAAGTGGAAGTGACATCACATTGTTAGTGGGCGGGATTAACTGTCAGTACAGCATAGATGACAGAACATGGTAAGATGCAGAGCGACGGTGGTTTTGTACTCCCTGTAAGCTGAAACGGCAAGTTTGATGGGGGGGGGGGGGGGGTATTATTTTTACAGGTGGCCAGTTTTTACTTCCATAGCAGTAAAACTAACAGCAGAGGAAGGGCTGGGTTTCCTCCACCACTCCGGATTGTGTGTCTTCTTTATGTCACCTCATCACCAATGCTGCCCCCCCCATCCACACACTCACACACCCCTAACTCTCAGCCCCCCTCCCCCCAGGTGTCCATCTGCCTCCAGGTGGCCCAGGGCATGGAACATCTGTCCAACCACCGCTTCGTCCACAAAGACCTGGCTGCCCGTAACTGCCTGATCAGCAGTCAGCGGCATGTCAAAGTGTCCGCTCTCAGCCTAAGCAAGGACGTCTACAACAGGTAAGGACATTATTCCATACCTACTCATTCCCTACTGCAACTTTCATTAAGCCTGCTAAGTGTCACCCAGCTCCCGGGCCTCTTACACACTCCATGCCTTTGCTACCATAAAGACGGGTGCTCTGCCTCCACCTTGTGGCCAAGTTGTTTAGCTACACTTGTTGCACAGTAAGTCGGTTAATGATGCAGGATGCCACTGATGCTTCTCCGTTTCCATCATCTGCTGGCCCGCAGCGAGTATTACCACTATCGGCAGGCGTGGATCCCGCTGCGCTGGCTGCCGGCCGAGTCCGTCTTTGAGGACGACTTCTCCACCAAGTCGGACATGTGGTCATTCGGGGTGCTGATGTGGGAGGTGTTCAGTCACGGCGAGCTGCCCTACAGCAAGATGAGCGACGACGAGGTGTTGGGAGGTGAGGGCCCACGCCTGCATTCTGCTCGCAGAGAGATTATTTTTAGCCACCTACAGACTTAGAAACTTAATTTTGCATTTGTCAGGGGGTGGTGTGAGGCTCAGCGACTTTTCCCTACGGTGTTGGTTCCGTGTTGGTTGAAAGCTGAGGGCTGGCAGAGTGATGTCACCACTGAGCCCCCGAGTGAGGCCCTAAAGCCACAATTGCTCAAAAAAAAGACATTTCTTTGCCTGTGTCTGCTAAATTAATCGGTTAGTCTATCATTAATTGATGTGCCGATTACCTTAAAGCTCTTGCCGAGTTACTGGCTTGCATCATGCCTCCCTGCCCCCCCCCCCCCCCCCCCCCCTTCACATTCCTCCCCCCCCTCTCCCCACCCACCCCCCCCCCCTCCCCCCATCCCCCCCCCCCCTACCCCCCCCCCACCCTCCCCGACTCGCCCCCCCCCCCCGCCCACCT
>JAODKM010000058.1:4753127-4770043 GCA_026780845.1 Petrocephalus sullivani | reverse complement strand
ATTTTGTGTGCCGATTGCCTATAATCTCTTCCCGGATTTTCGGCTTGCAAGGTCCCCCCCCCCCCCCCGGCACAAAAGGGTGATATTTCAGACGGCAGACATCGGCCACTGCTTAAAGCTGCTTTTCCCCACGGATGAACAGCATGTGATTCTCACGTTTATCTCACAATCTCCTCAGTTAGCAGCTTTATTTATCCTCTCCCGGTCACATTACCACGCGTCAGCCGTGTTCCCAGTCACCGTTTAGCGTCCCAGTCCCTGATGCGATATCGTTCGCCCCGCAGGCCTCCGGGAGGGTAAGCTGAAACTGCCCGTGCCCGATAGCTGCCCGTCCAGAATCTACAAGCTGATGGCGCGGTGCTGGACCACCAGCCTCAAAGACCGGCTCTCCTTCAGTGAGGTGGTCGGTGTACTGAGCGAGCTGCCCTCTGACAGCAAGGTCTGATGCAGGGGGCAGGGGGTGAGGGGGGGAGTGCCAGCTGGGAGCTCACCATTCAAGCACACTCCCACAGACTGTGAACTTTGACCCCTCCCTCCAGCAAGCCTGTGACCTTTCGTTGGAGAAATGGATGGGAAGGAACTGTAAATGTAACAAAATTAGTGAGACTTTTTAAATTGATGGGGATGTCAAATGAAGAGGTCAGAGGTCACTTGCCTTAAACTGCGCCCGCTGAGACAAAATGCTCTTCACCGCTGATGCACAGGCTTCTGGGAACTACCTCTGCAGGAGACCTCGCTTGGCCTTACTCCTCTACCAATTCCAGGGAAGGAAATGGCAACATATAAAAATGATTAACAAGATGTCTGCAGTGAGTCTGCCCAGGCTGAGGGTGGCACTGTTGTCCGTATTCCCTTGTCTAGGACCACAGTACATTCAATGTTGTGTGACTGAGTTATGAAATGCTGTCATCGTTAGTGTTTGCTTCCGGTATGAAAGAGCATCATTTGAAGATCAAGTTTGGTACTTGTGGTCCAGGGACCTGGAATCCTATATTTAAAAAAAGAAGAAGTTTTGGGACTTTCTTCATCACCAAGTTGCCGGGTCTATAAAATGCGGTTCGTAGAAGCTACTATTATTATTACTATTTTTTTATGACAACAGTCTCCTTCATTACTTTCTGAATGTTTGTGTTTATGGGGATATCTAATGGCGCAGAGTGGGTTTTGTTGTTTTGAATCCTCCAGTCCTCTTGGGGGCGACACTCTACCTTTTATCCCCATGATGGCAGTTCTAGAAGCCAGTCTGCAGAGGCCATGACCTGGCAAGGTGCTGCCACTGGGGCGCCTCTTCAGTGGGCCCAATTCACCTCCCTGAACCGGTCCAATCAGAAGCTGCCTAGCAGCAGTGCAGACTGACCCATCCACTGACCTGTATGCTATGTGGTGAATGTGCACTGACCACATTTAGCCTCCACTTCTCCATTATATTCTAGAAGGATATACAGGAACCTGTATTTATCAAAGAGGGACCTGACTTATTGTTTATTTGTTCCAGAATGGTACTGTTTTACTGTTTTTTTATATATGGATGTATATGTATTCAGCATTTTATAATCCTTCATCATCTTCATCATGTTTGGTAAACAGAGCCAGGATGAAATAGCTATAAACATATAAACCTGGGAGAGGTGAGAGGACTGATATCATTGTCACCACTAACAAGTAAGTGCCTCCTAAATGAAGGATTTCACCATTATTTTTCTACAATATCCAAACAAACTGCCTTCTCTTTTTAGTAATAATTTTGTATTTGAAATTTTCACTATGAATGACATTTGTTGCTTTTTTTTTTAAATATGGCAAATTTAATTGGATAGCCTTTTTTTATCTGTGTTATTTTACAGAATGCTAGGCACATACACGGAGGTCTTTGATCTGCTTCTGCGCGTGGTTACAGGAGCCCACATGTATACAAGCTGCTCTCAATAAAGCTTCACTTTTTTCCCCACCGACTGCCTTTCATTTACTGAGGCTGCACTTCAGAGCCCATTGAGTTCAGCATAATCAGGCCGGGCTCTCCATCGCTCTGTGGAAGTCGCCCTCAGCTCCTTACAGGATGCCTATCTGTTCTTGTGCCGCTTTGAGTTGCTTCCAGTGAGATGCTGGTACATGCGTCATTTACACCAAATGGCCACTGGGTGGCGCTTTACATTTAGAATGACTGTGGTCTGACCAACAACCTTTACTGTGGGATACATTTTAGCTAAATTTAGATAAATTTAATGATTTCAGTTCCAGCATTTTTTTTACTTAAAAAAAAACATACTTGATTGGGGGCTCCTTTTTCCACAGTATAATGGAACATTTTGTGTGTTTTATAAGCCTGTTCTGACCACAAAATAAAAATATACACGTATCAATGCAAGACACTTGAAAATGTTTCCTCCAAGACGACCTTGTGGTTTGCCATACCTGCTGTCAAACTGAAGGCGTGCATGTATCTCAGTGCTGAGTGCAGAGGAAATGGTGGTAATATTACAGTAAACATGCCACGTTGGCCTCTTCTTGTTTAGAGCGCAGGTTGAGCTGTCAGTATTGCACATCCCCCCCCCACCCCCAAAACCCTAAGCCACCCACATACCAGGCCGTCATTCCCAAACTCCTAGCCACTCCAGAACCTTCAGCCATCGGGGTCAGCTTCTCCATCTGCTAAGGACAGAAAGCATGAAGACCCGAGGGCCTGTTCGCTGGAGATGGTGAGATTCTACATCCAGGGCAGATTCAGTGTCTGTGTGAAAATCAAAGGCATCACGCTTTCTGTGTGCCCCTCTGCTGTGCCTGCCCTCTTCCACCAGGAAGACTGTTGCTTGGAGTGGTGCAGTGGATGCACACCACCTGTAGTGTAAGGGCTGGTTAGGTCAGCCACATCTAAAATGAGGCCTTGAGGCCCATAGGCAGTGGATGCGGGTCATATGGCCACATTGTCAAAATTAATTTCATTTCGCTGTGTTCTATTTATATATTATCTACCCCAACCAGAGTGAGTCTCACAGCAGGATTATATAGTGTCATTCCAGCTATTTACTTGACATACTAGCTGTGGGTTTAAACCTTATTCCCAGGCTATTGAAGTGAGTCGTCTAGTTTACACTTACAAAAATATGGTGACTTGAGGAATTCTCATGCATGGTTCTATTAACAAACAGCAGCTAAGTTCTGTGAGTGAGGTGGGCTGGTGACTCTTAAGTGCAGGCCTTCCTCTAAGGTCTAACCAAGCGCTCACTGTCACTGTCGCTGCTGTCACTTGTCGTGTTTGTTTCGAGATGCTTCTAACAGCTTGCGCACCGTCTGCGTGTCGGTTGGCGCGTGCCAGGAAATGTTTAGCCGCAGCTAATGACAGTAGCTGGATTTTGTAATGCCTGCATGCCAAGATGAGAATACAATGCATTTTGAGAGCAGAGGATGCTGGGAAAACACCCACAGTCTTAGCTTAGTTGGCCAGTGTCACGTGATGCCACTGCTTCAAAGTTCCTGACAGAGTGAAGTGACAGGTGTAAAATAGCTTGATTTGTTCCCGCACATTGTTTTTAAGCATAGGGTGGACTTTATGCATTGCTTAACTTCCAGTGACTAATTAGCATGTCTGTGCAGTAACGTCTGTATTACACAGCTCAGACGACCATCATTCATGTACTGTCACGCCATGCTGTATCTCTAGAAACATTCCACCTTGACTCCAGGTCCAATCAAATTATCATGGCATTGCCTTTAAGCAGTTTCTATGGAAACTGTGCCACTTGCTGTAATATATGGTATAGAAATGCTACTGGACATTCTAACAGCTGTTTCTCTGGAGATATTTTCTATCTGGTCTATGTAGTAGTTCTGCAATCCCTCAGAGGAATGGTCAGCAACCTATATTGTGCTTTGTTACATAAGAACTATTGTTACACAAGTATCCCTCTAAGAGATATAATGGCATTATTGATTCCTGTTATTACACCCCATGTATTTCCACGCCATCATCATGCTACATTTTTTAGAATGTGTTGTGATTTTTAAACTTTTTTTTTTTTAGCTCTGCGCAGGTTTCACCCGAGATTATTGAATAGTGAATAGGAGAAGCTAAGCTTCTAAAGGGGGGTGGGCTAAAGCGCCCCGAAGACAGTCCTAACGGCACCCTTGCCTTTGGATTGGTGGTTCAAATCTCGCTGGTACTTTCGCCTCAAAGTTTTGTTGTCAGCGTGTTGCCTTCTGCCGTTCAAGAATATGCAGTTCAGCGCATTTGGGTTTCTACAATACCCATGGTGTGTGTGCGCTGGCATTCCAGGTAGAGTGTACCCAAGTATTGTAATGTACACTGCCTAGGACAGGACCCAGGCCTGCCCACCACAACCGTCCACTCCATAAGCATTTAGGAGACCCCTGGATAATTGAGCATAGTCGCTACACTTCTGTCGCATTGGCCCACTTTGGTAATATTACATACGCTGCTGGCCGATCACATCTGCGTCTGATTACCGAATGCATTTGTGCGCTATGTTTAAATTACCTCCTACTCCGCTTGAATTTCCATGTGTTTATTTGGTGGCATTGGATAAAGGACGGCGATATAATGTTAGGCTGACTATAATATAAAGTGCATGGCAGAACATCGACATGTAAGTTTCGCGATTTTATAAATTAATATAAATCATAGACCTGTTTTGTTGAAATTAAAGTATAGCACCCAATAAGTGATCTGAATCACCACATAACTAATACACTCTCAGTATGATCAAGCAAGCCCTTACACCTTCCGTGCATTCTGCACATGCAGCCTTACAAACGAGCGCCCGCTACGCGTCCATTAAGTTGTTTTTTCTCTCGCTCACTAATCGGGGTGACGTAGGGACGAGTGCAACCATTTTGGTATTTATTATAATTAGTATATTGCCTTCTACCAATGGCGGCCCAGCTCGCACGTTCGGCGACGAATGGACGTGCGACGCTGTGACTCACCAAATAAGGAGATAGACCGCCATAAAAGGAAACATTGGATCTCTTTATAAGGAGGAAAGTAGATCTCGGGTTAGTATATCACTCCGCGGACAGGGAATTACTCCGAAAAGCCAGAGTAGGTATATTAATATATACAAGGGTATCGCAGCCCAGCGGAACATCCGAGCGCTGCGGGGCGGCCAGCTTGCCGCTAAGACGCGTGCCGGCGACATTTGGCGTGTTTGCTGGGGGGGACTACATAACGTGGCGGAAGGATCGGAAGGTGGTGGCGCGCGCTTTCCTTTTGGAGAAGTGCGGCGACTTTTGGAAACTGGAGCGGCTGAGTGTGACTGAGCCGAGGCGGGGGTCTCTGCGGGGGGGTCCGCCACTTCCGAAACTTGGCTCGCTAGTTCCACAGGCTCCCGGAGCGCTTTCTTGCTCTCTCCCCTCGGCTGCTCGCCTCTCCGCGGCCGAGTGTTACACAGCGGCCTCGGGGGCTCCGGCGCTCGGCGGGCGTTCGGGGGCACCGGCCGCCTATAATGCTGCCTAGTCGGGCCGGCTCGCCACCAATAGGCAGCGGGGCGGCGGCCGACGGGGACGTGCTGCTCGGGAGCGGGAGCCGCGCCTGCTCGCTCAGGACCGGGCTGGCAGCCGCCGGCTTCGCGGCCACTGGGCTCGGCGACAGCGCCGGCAGCGCGGCCGTGCGCCACAGGGACTTTTCGGGGATGCTGGGGGGGAACGGGGCAGGCGTCGGCTCCAGAGGGGGGCCGAGGCCGGGCAACGGGGCGGGACTGGCCGGGCTGCCGGGCGCCGTGAGCGCGGGAGTCGGCGTGCCCGGCGGCGCCCGGTACGACATGGAGCGGGAGAGCGCGCAGCCGGCGTGCAGCGGCTCCGAAGCCGACTCGGACTCGGCCGACGACGACGAGCCGATGGGTTCGGTCGGGGACAGCCGCAGGGCGGTGAAGCGGGAGCGGGCGGAGATGGAGGCGGCGTCCGCGGGGCAGGAGGGCGGCATGCAGCCGGGCGGATACGGGGGCGCCTCGGGAAGCGCCACCGGGGCCAAGCCAGGGAAGAAGACCCGCGGCAGGGTGAAGATTAAGATGGAGTTTATCGACAATAAACTGCGGCGCTACACAACTTTCAGCAAGAGGAAGACCGGCATAATGAAAAAGGTGCGTGTCATTTATATCATTGTCATTATATCATTTATATAATAGAATGTGCGCGTTCTTTGTGACCTCGTGTCTTTCGTGCCTGTCTAATAACTGCGGCGTTATTAAGCCGGTGTTATTGCGGGGGGGCGCGTGGGAAAGGAGCCGCGCGTCTGTTTACAAGCGCGAGGAGGAGGAGGGTCTGCGCACGTGCGCCGTTTGGGTGTCACGGCGGGAGCGCGCTCGCGCGCTCGCGCGACGCTGCCCCGCGCACACCTTACCTGCGGACGGCCCAGCTGCCACTGCTTTCATCAGCCGCGGACCCCTCCGCTTCTCCGGCATCACTGTTACTGTATGTATCAAATGTGTAGAATATTAATGGCTATTCATGTAATTTAACTTGGTGTGCACACAGTTTTAACGCTCTGTTAAATACTCGCTTGATAAGTTGGGTAGTCTGCAATATCTTACTGGAAAGGTGACTCCTCAGTCTGCTCTGTGGTCAGATTTATCCTCTGTAAATGTCTGCCTGATATGCCGGCCACAGCACGTGGGCCAGGTTTTTACTACAAGGCCCAGAGCATGCATGCATGCATGCAGCCAAACCTATGCAAGGGTGCAACCCTCTGGGGAACAAGATGCTATCTTATATCCTGTTATCTGTCACTGATTTTTTACAGTACTGAAAATAGAACTGACTGCTGCTCATAAACTTTTCGTTACTTGTAATGTATATGGGTGCTTTAGAAATTCTGGCAACCCTAATTTAAAAATTTGTGGTGTCATGGAAAAATGTTGCCTTCGGAGTGTGAGCCATTTGCTTATCATGTAGTAAGGACATGCTGGGGCTTGACACAACTGGCCAACCTTCGCTTTTTTCCCCTTGATCTCTGTGTGGTATCTGTTCTTACAGCTATCCTTCTCCATATAACTCAAGCAAAGCACGATGGATGTGGTTTCAAAGGCAGCTCTGCAGTGCTCTGGTGGTGGTGGTGGTCCAAGCTAAGCCTGTGCTGTGGAATTTCTGCTAGCTGGGCAAGTGGTGGTGATTTCCATGGATCCACAGAGGCTGTGTGTCCCTTCATTAGTTCCCCCCCCTCATCCAGTCTGGTAGAATGAGCCCAGTTGATTTATATCGGATTGTTTCAAATGTCTCTTGTATGCAGTCATACAGCTGGATTGTTATATCTTTGTTCTTACTATGGGTTATAGCAGCAAATGACGGGCGTTTGTGGATGAAGTGGGACCTTTGGCCTGTCGTCATTTGCTTCCTGACCTTTTTGACCCTGCCGCTGCCTTGCAGGTGGGATCAAGTGGCTGTTTCTTGCACTTCAACCTAGTTTAACAACTTTCATAATGCATAATCTGCCCATTCAAATTTGTACATGGTGTACATGATCAATATGTTCATCTGCTGGTCATTTATTGGCACAGACCCCTCTGTGACCAAGATTATGCTCATTCTTGATTTGGTATGGGTGTAATTTAATATTATATTGGGGATAGGGGTGTGTGGTATAAACCGTATACGGTATAAATTTAGCCAACATGAGAGATTTTGATTACACCGGCCTACCACGGTAGTGGCTGTTGATGACCAAAGCATGTGAGCAGAGCGGTGAGAATTTCCACTCCTCGCCCACGAGGCTGTTGGCTCTGCCTGCTCCTCTGCTCAATACCGGTCCGCGCTCCACTAAAATGTCTTCCTGCTCCAGTGAAGTCGCTCCACGCTCATTCCGATTTGGGCATGCCCCAGACTCGGTATTGGAGTGAGACAGAGCAACCGCTCCTGCCTTTAAATAAAACACCACTCCGTGCTCCGATGTGGTGATGCAGCTTCAAGGCACCCCAGAAGTTTCAACTTTATCCTTTTTGATTAAGAAATCATTTACATTTAGCTTGATGGCATAACTGACATGTTTAATTAGATGATGTATATTTAGCTTGGCGGCGATATGTTTTATCCATTATAACTGACACTTTTTATGAGATTATTGATGTATATTTAGCTCGGTAGTGACATGTCTTGTTGATTATAACTGTATATTTAACTTGAAAAATGTTTTATTGGGTATAACGTATATAAAATACTATACAAATTACATATTTAACTCCATAGCAGTGTTTGCTGAGCCGGCATGAACTGAATAATTACCTTGCGAAATCTACAATTTTAGGAATTTTAGTTCTGATATGCATTTAACTGCAGGGCTAGTTGGATAACTCGTAATTTACGTTTTCAGGCACATGCAGACTGAAGCAGTAGCAATGTTCATGAAGTTAGTTCAAGTTGAAGTTATTTTAAAGGTTTTTTTTCTAAAATTGCAGTTTTGCACAGTAAATTCTTAAAGTGACATTAATGACTACTGTGTTTTAAAATGTCTTAACAGTTTAGAATACAACTTCCTGCTGCAGTGCATTTGCTATGGGTGTATGTTACCCATTCAAAAACCGTTATGTTGAAATTTGCATACTAATTTATATACCGCAATATATACAGTCTATGGCTCAAATTATACTGCAATATGAATTTTGGGCCATATCACCCAGCCCTAATTGTGGATCTGAGTTTTTTTCTGGCCAGGTGAGTCAACATCTTTTAGTTCAGAACTGCTAATCAATTGCCCTTAATGTTCATCACTGTCTTCCCTTAAATGTTAATTGTCCCTCCTTAGGCTCCTGCTGATATCGATAGCCCTATGTCTGTTCTTTCGCTAGAGCTGTCAGGCTTTTGTGCTGGAAACCCTTCAGCCACGTGTTCATGCGCATCATGTCTGAGTTTTACTCTGCCATTTTCCAAGTTCTCAAGCAGCCAGCTCTTGAATAAAATGAAGTGCCTGCAATTTTAAGAGACTGTAAAGGGGCTTATTTCTCTGTTGAAAGTCCTCTTTGTAGTAGGGTCAAACGAGAGCTTTAAATATTCTTTTTCAACTTAAGTGTTTTTATAAAATGCCGATATGGAGAATGGCTCATAACTATATAAGAGATGGCGCTCAAAGCTGCTTTGAAAGACGTGATCTTGTTCAGTTGTTTTGGTCTGCTACCCCCGATGCACGTCCCTGCAGATCTGCAGCCCCATCCGCTGTCAGAAATAATTATGCTTGATTGACAGGGGTTCCACTTCCAGTGCGATCACCTCCATTCTTGCCAGAAGACTGTAAAGGTCGTGTGTGTGTGTGTGGTTTTTTTTTTTTTTCTCTTTCCAGTCGGGGTCACAACTTCTTAATTCTCAAACAAGGAGAACGGGTTTGATGCAGTTGGTGCCGATTTTGTTAAATGGAATAGAATGTGATTGACTTGTACGTCCTTCACTGTAATTTGGTTTTGTAAAGCAATTGAGTGCATCAGCCTCTCCGCTTTGTCACTCCAGCACATCCCTCTCTGTGTTACTTTCCAGTCGTATGACTAATTAACTCCTACGTTTTGAGTGGCAGTGGCGAGGGAGGGTGTTCTGCCAGGCAGGAGGACAGGAAGTGGGTCTTTTGCATGACCTGTATGTGTCCAGCTGTGCCTCTAGAGCCATTCGGCACAAACCACTATGTATGTCCCCAGCTTACGAGTTGACGATCGGGTCACTCCTTTATTTAACTGGCGGACCAACTGACATCAGCACAACGCAGAACCCCGCAGCACGCCGCAGCACCCCGCTCGCTCCGGCTAGACACGCTCTGTTTGTAGAAGCTAGCAAAGCGAAGGCTGCTAGAACTGTAGCCAGCAGAGCATGTTCTACAGCGCAATCTACAAGCCAGGCGCCTCTCCTGTCTTTTGCTGGTATAAGCAGTGAAAAGGGCAGAGGAATTATGAGGAAATTTTATGTAATTCATGACACGTTTTCCATAGTTGAGGGTAAGGGCTTCAGAAATATGATGAATTACCTCAGCCCAGAATACAGAGTATGCGTTGCTTTTTGGACGTCGACCGGAGTTGTTTAATCTAGTTTCGTGTCTCACACGTAGGCTGCTACAAATCCCAAAGTAATTAAGTAATGCCATTTGGTTATAATATGTTGCCAAGATGTTTCTTACTGCACTTATATTAATATCATTGTTATATGCAAATTATATAGGAAAAATCAGTATTGGCTGATCGCACTTACAAAAAAAAAACTGTAATCTGGATCAGCCGAGAATTGCGATTGGTGCATCCCTAATAGTTTGGTAACGCATTTAGATTAGCAGTAAGAGACTCCACATTGTTACACAATGTGAGAATCTCATAGGGATGAGTAATGTAAGTACTGTAATGTAAAGTAAGATGCGCAGCACGGGAGCTCAAATAAGCTCCTGTTGCAACATTAGCTGTCGCCACATAACGCTATTAACACTTTGTCATTACAGGTAATGTTGCTGGCTCACACGGCAGCGCACTGCAGTCACTAAAGGGGGGAAAATCCGGTCTGTTTTTCTGAATTAGCGAGAGACCCTACATATAAACACGCTTGGATGTGTTTTTCTTTTTTTTCCCCTTTCCTTAGTGAATGCGTGACGCTTCCGTAGGCTACGTTATCACCACAACTGGTCATCATTCGGGCATTTTCAACGGGGAGGCTTTTTATTATGGAAATGGCTCACAAGAACTCCATGGGGTTTTATAACTTCAGTGTGTAGGACTGTAAAGCTTTAACATCAGTTGCTTTATCTTCCAATCTCCGCAACGGTCCACTGTCACCTGAAACTCAGTACTTGGGGGTTCGCGCTGTGGGTGAGTGACAGAAAGGCTTCAGCACTGATTGGTTATTACTTGTCTGACACTGTGAGGTGGGATGGATTATCTTGGCAAAGGAGAAGTGCTCACTAACACAGATTTAGCAGAGAACATTGTTCTCTGCTAATTTGACCCTTGTGTATATGGGACTTTCCGGGAACACTTTACTAAGGGTAAAAAAGCGGTCATCCGCTGTTTGCAAACGTGGTATTTATGTACAATCACTTTACCATGTTCGAGTTGCTGGACAATTGTTCTATGGTTTATTAGGTGTATGTTCTATATAATGTTTGTTAGAATAAATACATATTCAATTCATATATTTCCATTATCTTTGGAGTAATGTATAGCACAGTTCAGATTTCAATGTACGGTTGTGGTCAATTAGTTTTATATACATAGTTAATTCTGAGTAAAAAAAATTGCAAATGAAATTGCAATCGCAGTATGTCAGAAAAATTTGCAAATCGATATTTTCTTAAAATGGTCCAGCCCTACTCCGAATAATGAATTACTGCACATCACGTCGCCAAGATAAATTTTTTTCCCCTTGTCCACTTGGGCTGTAGATCATAGGTTGGGGATAGTCTGTGTTTTAATTGGGACAGCATCCTCCGAAGATGCAAGAATCTTTATCGCCACATAAATAAGGGCTACCGGCCTTGATTTCTTACCCTGTTGTTCATACACTTAGTGCCGCTGATTAGCCATGTCCTTTCAATTCAGTTTGAAAGCTTTGTAGGGGTGGACGGTATAAACGGTATTTATAGCACATCGGTGTGAATTCAATGACTATACAAATTGTCTAGGAAACGTCAGAGCCCAAGCTACTTAAACAAAGTAACGGCTGATCGGGCTGCGCAGTGCCTGATGCAGATGATGGTGATCAGTGACTGTCATTTTTAATAAAGCATCTAATGTGACTTTGTTTTTTAACAAAAAAAGAAACATCCACACCTGTCTGTCGTCATTCTTTCTAGCATTAGGACCTGTTTGTCTGTTAGCTGAACAGGATGTCTGCAAAAACCAGGTGTCGTGATTACTGCCTCCCCAAGCCTGGTTGATTGCGGTCGTCGCTGCTGGTGCTAACGGGATGTCATTGCCTGCATTTTCTAATTCTTATGCTGCCACGCTTCTCCGCGTGGTGAGCATGCTGGTGATCTGCAGACGTGTTAGCCAATGATACTCCTCGGCCTTGCTTGTTTATTCACTTTGGGGTTTTTTTCTCAAGTTCACAGCTGTGAATGTATAACCTTGTGAAATTATGCTTCGTCAGCACAGATTAAGCCGCAAATGCCAGTCCTGTAACAGAATTGGGGCGCCTATGCAATTTGTAGTGGGGAGTTTAAGCTTTTGATGGATTCATTCTGATTGGCCCGTGGGGGCCCCAGTCCTGGCTCCTCCCACATCCACTGCAGCAGATTGCTCCTTTGGAGAACCAAAATCATAGTGCCCCGTAGTCCAGGTGTGTGGCAGAGGGTGCCGTCAGCCTCTGGTTCAGAGTAAAATTTCCCCCGACTGGGAAAGGAAGCTGCCATGTGTGATGTACTGAAGAACCATGGATGGTCCTTTTCTGCTTGTAATTATTATAGCTGTTGGCTTTTAAATACGTCTTTGACTCCTTCCTCCTGATGCTGTGACCTGCATTTTGTTTTATAAAATGTCTGTCTGGGTCTCCTGCAGCACCTGCCCTGTTTTTGACCCCCACTCCTTGGTCCTCAATTGACTTTATTCCCAAGCAGAAAGTTTTTTTCTAGTCCTAAAAGCAAGGTGTGATTTCTGCTGTTCAGTCCCCTGACTGTGTGTCAGGATGGTTCGTAAGTTGGAGACTTTATGAATTTTGAGTCCAGATGGTAAACCATCCAAAAAAAACTTTAAAGGCCTCCACTGAGTTGCATTGCCCATGTAATTCTTCTGGGCATCTTTGGTCAAGCTGCCAAGTTAGGGTGAGCATCCCTTTTGATCCTTACCACCCTTCATCCAGCAATGGTGCTGTGCATACAGTATTTCGCCATGGCTTGTCTGTGAGATGGCACCCTGTGGAGGACAGCGTAAAGTTTCAATTTTCTTTCTCCTGAGCTTGCGTTGTATAAACACAGCTCTTCTCCACTGCCATGCTCCCTCCCACAGACCGTCTGCCGACAGGCAATTTCTCAGGCACTCTGAGGTACAATCGGCAGTAGTAGGGGCAGGTCGAGTTACCCTCCGAAAAGCCACTGCTGTAACTGGGCATGCGGGGAAGGTGGGACCCTCCATGTGGGTTTCTGCGGCACAGGAGCCTACCCTGCCGCAGCCTTTGTGGTCGGCTACAGTAATCTGTGCTGGCCGTTCTCCCGTCAGGAGAGCGCCCATCGTCCGCCTCCGCTCCCGTCTGCAGTGATGCATCCTGGGACACCTCCACAGAGCCGGATAACAGCCAATCTCCGGTCTCCAGCGTTGCTTGGTGTGTAGCTCAGGTTGAGATCCCTGTTTGGCGGGTGCCCCACCTCCCCCCGCTTGCTGAGGACATGCCCCCATTGCATGCTAGCTAGTGAGTGAGCCAATACACATCAGTGTCTACACTCAGTGGATGGATTTACATGCTTCAGCTTTAATTCAACCACCATTTCTCAGTTATGAGTCCTGCTATGAATATTTTTCTGTGTAATGAAGAGGACCATCTGTGTGTTTCAATAGTGTTGCCTATTTTTAATAAACTGTTACATATCTGTAGATTTTAAACTTTTGATGAGAAATCAAACAAGTTTCAGTACTACTGAGGGCTTTATTTTCTCTGGCTAAACATTTTTGATCTGGGAGAAAATGAACAGATGTTCTCCTTCAGGGCTGGAGCTGCCCTGGCCTGTATGATGCAGGGTGCCATGCCTTCTGACACCTTTCTCTGCCCGCAGGCCTACGAGCTGTCCACGCTGACAGGCACGCAGGTCTTGCTGCTGGTGGCCAGCGAGACGGGCCACGTCTACACGTTTGCCACGCGCAAGCTGCAGCCCATGATCACCAGTGAGACTGGCAAGGCCCTCATCCAGACCTGCCTGAACTCGCCCGACTCGCCGCCACGCTCGGACCCCACCACAGACCAGCGCATGAGCGCCACGGGCTTTGAGGAGACTGACCTGACCTACCAGGTGTCTGAGTCCGACAGCTGCGGGGAGACCAAGGTGAGCAGCATGTGTGGTGGGGTCTGACATGTGACATCTGCAGCAGTATAACAGCCTGTTGGGTAAAGTGCTGGCTTTCGGCATCTCTGGATGTTTTTATAAACAAACCAAAAAGTGCCTCCCCTTTGCAACTGACTGGCATCGTTTCAGTGTATGAAATGGTCCTTACCGGCAGTGATTTGGGCCTTCCTCGATTCGGGGGCTGAATACGGAGTCTACCTGGTGTTTGTGAGTCTTTGCTCTGTGAGAGTTGGGGGTAAGCTTCTATGTGTAGGAGGGTTTCAGTGAGCAGGAAGGTTTAGTTGATTTCTGGCAGTGGTTCTCAAACTTCTTGGACCAAGTACTATTCATCAAACCAAAGCAGTTGACTACCACTTGGGGGTGGGGGTGGAAGAATCAATGCTGCGGGCATCATGTCGCCATCCCACTTGTGTTTTAGTAGCAGGGGCAGTGTTGTTTACCAACAAATCACATGGTTGCTTGGGTGTTTAAGAAGGAGTGGCTGAGATGATCTTGGTCCTGTGTGGGTTGGGGGATCACTCACTGCACTTACTGAATTGTCTACTGCACGGTTTCTCAAACCAGTCCCATGGAACCCCCAGGTGTTCTGCCTTTTTGGCCCTCAGCTCCCAGGGAATTGCATTCCCTGGTGTTGCATACAGTAATCTCTGAAGCATGCCCAAATCGGAACGAATGCAAAGCGATTTCACTAGAGCTGGATGAATTTCAGTGTAGCGCAGAGCTGTATTGAGCGGAGGAACACGCATGCTCTGGTTATGAACAACCACTATAATCAAAACCTCACCTATTGGCCAAATTTTATACAGTTTACACTGCACACTAGGAATGGGTACCGAAACCCGGCACTAAACGGGCCCCAGGGCTACATTTTTAAAGACCGGAGTATCGATAAGCTCTGGCGTTAACGGTACTGCTTTCGGTGCTGGAGAAATTAATAAATCAGATTCTTTTGTCTGTATAAAAACATAGAGAGATTATCTGATCAGCTCCATTACTGATTAAAACGTTAACCTAGAGCGCTCTCTGGTGTGCGACGGACGGGGAAACTTACACGCGCACACAGACGCTGGCGTCGCTGCCCGATCTGCAGGCGCATGCGCAAAGCTCTGTTCTGCGTACGGCTCTGTAACATCCGCTGGACCCTGCACAATCAGCGAGAGTATGGGCACAAATTTAAGATTTAATACATTGTGTACGTCTGCTTTTATATCTTACAATCACATACTTAATATCCATTAGACATTGAAATATATGACAAGTGCAGCCTGCTTGCAGGCAGATACGTAGCTTTTTATTTTATGTGATATTGTAAAACATTTAAATAAATGCACACGAACTCATTGTGGACTGAGGTCATTAGAAAGAATTAAAACTAACAAACGATTGTGTACGTTTTTATTTTATTTTAGTAATATTATAACTCCCATGCGAGAGGAGTATCTGTCAGCTTACTGTGTCGACGGTATTGCGTGAAAAGTTTCTTCCTGCGTTCACAAATAGGACAGAGATCTCAGCGCATTGCTATACAGATCTGCAGTACCGTAAAATATGCCAATGAGCACGCAGATCGGGCGGGGACGGCCGAGCCGCCACTAGTGGCGATGGCGGAGAGGTAAGGGATCGGGGGTGTGGTTGCGCTTCGCTAGAATCAGTGCGGACAGCGCGTGTTGCCAAAGGTGCAACGGGTGTTTTGCGTGTAAATTAAGGCATTAAAGGCATTTGCATTAAAGTAATTTATGTTTGTTTTACGTTTCCCTTATCGGAAATGTTTAAAACATTGCTGTATTTTTTTGTCTAATTTTATTTTGCATTTCACACTTAATGTAAATTTTGTAAAATAATAATGCAAATTTTTTTTAATAGTGATGTTAAATGTTAATTGTTATTTTGATTTATTCTTCACAATGTACCGATACATAACGTACATTGTACGTTAAAGTACCGGACCGATAGGCAGCACCAGAAAGAGTAGTAGTACCGTTAAAATCTTAACAATACCCATCCCTACTGCACACCCCTACATCTAGGTGACGCCACTGTGCAGCAAATGGGTGAGCAGGTGTAACCTGGGTGGCTGGCTCCTGTAGGCGTGATGACAGTGTGCAGCAAATGGGTGAGCAGGTGTAACCTGGGTGGCTGGATCCAGACTGCAGTGTCTTCAGCTCCCAGCTAGGCCATCAGGGTGCCCGAATGCTTACTGCTGTACCTAATGCTCCCAAAAAGTTAGCTGGGTGTAAATACTGTGTTAGTGCCTGAAGTCATGTTAGTCCTTGGTGTCTGTGCTTGTGGGGTTGAGCACGTGCTGAACACAAGGCGAGGAATTTCAGTGTGCCCACAGATCATTGTCGTGTCCCGAGCGTGCCTGGCACCGCACCTTGGGTCATGTCACCTGGCCCCATACTGAGCCATACATCCTGGGTACTGGAGGTTTCATGTTTCAGATACCTTTGCCAGCCCAGCTCTATACCCTGTGCTGTCAGAACTTGGGCTCTTCTAATGCCATCACTGTGAGTTCATAATGGCAACATGCTTGTAGGGTGTTTCGAGCACAGCAGATCCCGAAGGGTTTTTTTTTTTTTTTGTCTAGTCACTTACCATGTACAGGTTCTGCGGATGGAAAAGCTGGTCAGAGCACCGTTCAACACGATGGCTGGAAAACACCTTTTCAGGGGCAGACTTTTTTTCTTCTTCTTCTTCTCCTTCATCTTCATCCACAGCAGTCCCAATCCAGTCTTCAGTTGCCGGAAGCTTTCCCTTCTCAGTGCTTCTGTCCTGCTTACAAGCTTTCAAGGCATTCTTTAGCCCATAATGTCCTAGTATCTGCCTCGCTGGGAAAAATTACCAGTACTTGGAATGGTTCCACTGCCCCCCCCCCCCCCCCCACCCCGCCAACCCAAACAAGCTCAGAACGAACACAGGCCCGCAGAACCGGAAAACAAAACCAACAAAAGCAAGAGCACCC
>JAODKM010000058.1:4709130-4724118 GCA_026780845.1 Petrocephalus sullivani | reverse complement strand
ATTCTTCACAATGTACCGATAACAATACCGTTAAAGTACCGGACCGATAGGCAGCACCGGAAAGAGTAGTAGTACCGATAAAATCTTAACAATACCCATCCCTACTGCCGTCTCTGTGCTCTTTACTCTGATCCCGCTGCTTCATTTAATGTTCCACCCACAACAATCTGATCAATGCTGAAGCCTTGCTGTCACACACCACACTCACACACAAGAGCAGGGTGAAGTCCCGAAGAGGAGATCAGGAGAGAGGAGTTTCGGCTGAGCGTGGACTGTTGCTGAGATTGGAAGGTCAAGCAGCTGATGTTTCCCCAAATTAAAGCATTACAGTCCTACATACTGAAGTTACAAAACACCATGGAGCTCCTGTGAGCCATTTCCATAACGAAAAGCCTGCCTGCTCTCCCAGTCTCCCAGTTGTGGCGAGTATGCGAAAGCGTTACGCATTCACTAAAGAAAACAACATCCGAGTGTGTTTTATGCAAAGTGTATCTCGTTAATTGAGAACAGGTTTTTTACCTTAGTGACTGCAGTACACTGCCGCGTGAGGCAGCAGTGTTACCTCTAATGAAGTGTTAATACCGTTATGTAACAGTGACGGCTGATGTTGCAACAGTGACGGCTAATGTTGCAACAGGAGCTTATTTGAGCTTCCACGCTGCTTATCTTAATGCTTAAAAGCATATACGGTTTTTTGTTTCATATTGCATAATGAATCATTTAAAAAAGCTTCTGTAACATTCACTTTAAATAGAGCAGCCTTACTTTAATAGTGGACTTCATATTTCTCAATTCTCATATCTCGATATCAGCCACGAGAAACCAACATCGGTCGACCTCTACACTACACAGTACAATATGTACATGGTCTTCCATGTTCACAGACAATTCAGAATATTTCTGGAATATTTATATGGGATGACCAGGTCATAAGCAGAAAAATTCAAGCCAGCCAAAAGCCATGAACTCAGTAGTGAATGATTACCTGATCTGGGCAGAACCCTATGACAACATGACAAACAAAGTTAGTCACACACCTGGAAGGGCTTCTGGTAGATCTCCTGCATGGCAAGGCGTCCATACTCGGTGAACAGCTTTGAGAAGGAAAGGACAAGAACTTACAAGAGTGCTTTGTCAAAAGACAAAGGCCGTGGGCCCACCCTTGTCATCTAATCCCAGGTCAGTTAGCACTCATTCCCCATACTGTTGGGATGCTACTCCTCAGTCTCACTCACTACCTAGATCAGATCAGGTGATGAGTTTCAAAACGTTACAAAAACACCCCACACACAGACAACACAGTGGCAGACATGACTGCCATCATATTTTTCAATGGCTTTACTAAAGATATCTGGATAGCACCCTTATGTAATTAAACGCAAGCTGTGGTCCCCATTAAGTGGTTACATTAAGTGGTGACCATGTCTACTTACAGTATAGATCTCTACCTTTCTAGTTTACTGCCCAAGTTGTTTTTCCACTTGAATATTCAATAATTCTACACTGTATATTCCCTAAGTTTTCGGCATTAAAGACAGACACAAACCACTACATTTCAAGTGTAGCTGTTCACTGAAATATTCATGAAAAAAAGCACATTAACAGACTCTGCACACCTGAAGATGCTGAAGGTCATCTTCTTGAACATTCTGGGATAGATTGTATACCTGAAAAACATTCAACTCACATTTAGGTCGCATATTACTTGATACATTTCATATGCAGAAACACCTACTGTTCAGCTCAAAAGGGTGAGAGGATTAAAGAAGCTGCAGTTGGGCAATTCTACAGGTAATTCCGTTACCAAGATGTCAAGCATTTGGTGAAGGGTGCAACCCATTATGCAGTATTATACCACCAGCAGCTTAGACAAGGTCATCAATCTGATGCTAAGCAGGTTTTGGCCTGGCCACTACTTGGATGGAAGACCAACTAAGAAAAGCTGTGTTGCTGCTGTGACCAACAGATTAGCCCATCCTGTGCTCTGTGTGGATCCCAATGCCCCAGGGCAGTAACATGGACACTGCGCTAAAAATTAGGCATGCACCGATCACAATTTTCTTGGCCGATCCCGGTTACTGATTTTTGTGACTGCGATTGGCCGATGCCAATTTTTCCAATGTCGATTTTTTGCTGAAAACGTTAAATTTTCTTAAATGCTAAACTATATTTTTCATAAAATCTTATTAAACTTTACACATTCCAATAGAACTCAGTAAATAAAGGAAACCACAAATACAACTGAAGTTTAATATATTCTTTCAAATAATAATAGGTCCAGTAAGTGGGAGTAAACGGACAGCTCTCCTCCTTCCATGCCTCTGGGCAACAGGAAGACATCACAAGCAGGAGGGGCAAATATAATGGGAAAACAATCAGTCTTATAGCCAGGTATCAAAACAAGAGTTTCTGATAGATCTTTGGGTAATTATATTGGATAAAAGCAGCTGCACATTCGCTCTGTTACACATTTGTTGTGTTAAATGTCTTTGCATTGGTTCCCCAATGGTGTACCTGGACCTTACACTTGTTGCAGATAACGCATTTTGTGTCCGCTTTGCTCACATTGAAGAATTTCCAAATTCCCGACATTCTAGGGCATCTGTACGTGCGCACACGACTGGGACCTGGGCTGTGCATTTGACGTATTGCGCATGCATAAGATCGAATTGAAATTGGAAATACGTGCGACTGATCGGCCAAATCGCCAATCAGGCCAAAAATTGGCCGATTCCAATCGCTGGCTGATCGATCAGTGCATACTTAGTAAAAATAGTGCCGTCCTTTGGATGATAAGTAAAACTGAGGTCATAAAAGATCCCTGGGCATCTTTCGAAAGAATAGCGGTGACACCCTGACTGAATATGCTCACTGTGGCCCTGTGAAATCTAGCCTCCTAATCATTCCCTATATCTAACTGGTGAGTTCACTCCTGCCCCTTCACCACCTTAGCTACTGTGTGGTGAATCACATCATCCAGGTGGTTTCTACACAGTGGTGGTGGTTGAAGCGGCTCCCCATTGCTTCTGTAACGTCTTTGGGTGTCTAGAAAAGCACTATATAAATGCAACATTCATTCATAATTTAATATTTGGGGTACAACAGCAGAGGTATTTCAAGCAAAGCAGTTATTTTCGAATTGTAGCCAGATTTTCCTCTGAATGGAACTAACCAGTCTGTCGTAAAACAAACTCCTTAGGTGGTCAAACATTTATACATAGAGTTGACAAAAACAACTGTTGCTTTAACAAATACACCAATTTTGAACTGCAGGCAGATCTGGGAAACCATCCAGCCTAGGATGAATAAAATGCCACTTTATCCAAGAGGTTTATCCAGTCACCAGAGTGCACAAGGCAGCCCTCACCCACTCTCTAAACTGACCTGTATGGAGCTAGTCATGGTACTCAGGGCAAACACTGTGGCACAGTCCTTGATGGTGGACTGGCTGTCAAAAGCCCCTTGGGTGTCCACAAGAAGAACCGCCACCTGTTGAGGAGCAACAGTGCAATACTGAGAACACCTCCACACCTTGTGATCACTGAGGATGTGCATCTATAAGACCACTAGCGGTCCCAGGGAGGAGGAAGCTCACCTTGCTCCCGTCAGGCCTGTCCACCACAAACACCTCACTCCAGAGTTGGATCCCCGTCGTCTCGCGCTCACAGCCGCCCCTCCAAGTGAAGCCAGTCAGTGGGTCTTCTTCACCCCCAAGCCAGAAGCTGGATGACTGGTGAAGAGAAGGGGGGTGAGGGCAGGACATGAGACAGGAATGTTTTGCTTAGCACATTACATGGACCTTTTGCCAGAATCACCACTAGAGGGCAGTGGCCTGACACTCATCCCCCCTCAAAGATCAGCAGTCTCAGCACAAGCTTCTGACAACAGCTTCAAATCAACCAGACAATTTGCTGGAATTAAAGATAAGCCACATTGTACGGTGTGATAAGAGGTTTCACTGCAAGGTGCACAACGATGAAATTAAATTGATGCCTCCATACCAACCTGCCTCATCTACACTTTCCAAGCCAGCAGTGAGCGCACTCCCGGGGGCCTGCGTTGTCCGCGGCTTTTTAATGTCCCAGCACTCGATTGATTCAAAGTCATTATTCACACTGGAAATATCACACTGCCTTGTGAAAAAAGCTGGCTTGCTATTCTCCATCAAAATGACACTGAAAATCCACAAACACCGCAGCCCAGGAAGGGCTATAATTCACCATCCTGTGGCATTAACAGTGGCCACTTCTAAGGCTCCTCCAGTCAGAACGCATAATTTGTTCTAAGGGCAGTGAATTAATACACAAGACAATTTCATGATGGGGTGGCATGGTGGCACAGTGGTACGTGCCATTGCGTCACCCCTCTGGGAACAGGGTTTAAGCCTCTGCCATGGTTCCATGTATGTGGAGTCTGTCTGTTCTCCCTGTGTCATCACAGGGTTTCCTCTGGGTACTCCCGCTCCCCCCCCCCCCCCACAGTCCAAAAACAAGTTGAGTTTAATTATAGCTACCAATTTGCCCATAGGTGTGTGTGTGTGAGAGTGAGTGTTGGTGCCCCATCCTGGGATGCTCTCTGCCTTGCACCCATAGCCTCCAAGGCTTTGAACCCCGCTGGGATTACAGATGGTTGGTTGGATGGATGGCAGTTCCATGCTTATGATGGACTCCCAGAGCCAGAGCCAGGTCCAGGCCAGTTGTTCCTCATGCCACCTAGATTGGCACAAACCCCATGTGAATGTAATGCTGCACATGCCAACTCGAGTTCAAGAGTGGCTTTGTCTTCGTCAGTAACCGGAGCGTGATCGGCACAAACAAACAGGTACGACAGCTTATGACAATTAACACTATTCTCCCAGCCTTACAGAAAACAGGCTCGTCACCATGCTAAATACCATTCAAATGCTATAAACCATTCAAATTAGATGTTTATACCCAACAAAATCCAACAATGCAGAGCGGAATCCAGTCAGAGAGTGCTTATTGACTTAGGACATGCATACCCAGGAGCTCTCCCTGACCGGGGAGAGTATGGCCAGGTCTCCAGATTCTGCTAAACTCAAAGTTGACAACCAGTAAGACACACATAAGCGACAATGTGAGAACGCATACCAAGCATATCATAGTCCAATTCAGTGCAAAATGACCAGATGCTTCAAATGCTACAGAAGCTGAATAGCTGTCCAGTAGGGTCTGTAAAGCGGGCTCACTGGTCACACGCTCCTCGCAACCGATCAGCCGATGCCTCCCCAAATCAACAGCCATCACCGTGCCTTGGACACATCTCCATCAGATGGAAATTACCAAAGAAAGGAGTCAAAGTACTTCATGAATTAAGCAAAGTGACCACATCAGTGTCAATCATGCTCAGTGAAGGACAAGGCAACTTAGAAGGTGTAGAAAAAGGACTACATAGTATTTTGACTTCATAAAAAGGAGCACAAACAAAACCTTTAAAAATGGGGAACAGAAAATCAGGGTGGAAACAATTGCTTTGTTCTAAAACTTGGCCCAACCTATCCTCTCAGGAGTAACACCTACATTAGTACAACTGTCATTGGGCACCAGCATCCCCTCCCAAAACACACACCTCACCTGGTCATACATGTAGCGTAGCATGAAGTCCAGCAGGAAGGATTTGCCCTTGCGGAAGGCCCCGGCAACAGACACCACCACCACGTCAAGGTCACGCACGTGCTCCTGAAGCAGCACACGCTCCAGGGCCACCTCATCCAGCTCAAACCGGTGGCTGTCCTCGTGGGCCAGCACCACCTGCACAGGCCGGGCCACCAGCACTTCACTATCCTCCTCATCACCATTCAGAAACAGCTCCTCTTCTTCCTCTTCATCTTCTTCCTCCTGTTCTTCATCTTGCCAAGGCAGTGCCACATCTTCCACTCCATACTGACCTGGGAAGACCCACCCATAGAGCTTTTTAATAAAGACTCATAATCAGCAGCAACCTTCTTTTCTCCACCATGTGGACATGAACACAGCTAACTCTTCAGAACAGGAATGTTTCTCATTGCAGTAGGGTTGGCTTGGTAAGAGCGTTGTGGAGTGTGGAGAGCGACATTGACATAAAACCAAAGAGATGGTTATTTACAGTTCACATGGCATACAATCTGTTCAACATGATATACTACGTGCAATTATTATAATTTTTTTTACTGCATGCTAATTTCCAGTAGTACGTCTGAGAATTACCGTGTCATGCAAGTATCAAACACTAGGAGAATAGCTTTCACTTGTGTAAATTTGCATTACAAATCCATTCCGTGCAGCAGTTCTATAGTACTTTTTTTAAGTAGCATATTGGAAAATTTCAAGTGCCAAGTTATCAGGAATACATCAATACATTGTGATGTGTGACAGGACTATTAATAATATACAGAATATACCTCTTTTTCCCCTTCAGATAATCCATGTGTAGATTATCGTAATGCAACCAGTACAGTTTCATCATGCTTTCCACCCTGCTAGTAAGCAGGGCCATATCAGAGCAGTTACGACTTGGATACAGCTCACATTCTTCGCAATGGAAAACCGGCAGTTCACGGTATGGGTCAGATACCAGTCTTAGTGGCAGTGTAAAAATGCTAATAGTCTCTGCAGCAGGTCTATCAGTCAACCTGTACAAGGAACCGGGCACCAACACCATCAACATTTTTTGCTAGGAAACCATTTTAAACTAAGAAGAGATAGGTTGCGTTATGTAGTTCATAGGGAAAACAGAGATTTTTCTCCAAGTCAGTAATACAGCCACAGAACCAACTCCACAACCTGATTGATTTCCCGTGGGAGGGAGGTTATATAACATCTGAGTTTGGGAGTGTGGGAGAGGCCTGATCATGCACTTTTAAAAATACAGCCATTACGTAAAATCGGCCACAGGCCTCAGGGTAGAAAGGGTCTAGACACCAGCAAGATGCAGGCCAAACAAATGTACATGTATGAACACCAGGCAAACGTTCACAGTCCTAGTTGCCTTTAAGGAGCATCCCATCAACAGGCCAGAATAAAATCAAAATCACTAAACAAAAACCACTAACTTAATACCTAAATGTTGCCTGCCGTATATCTTCCCTCAGACTGCAGAAACAAAGTAATAACACCGTTCTAGCTACATTAGGCAAGAAAACACAGACAAACAATTTGCAAATGCATTCTAATGCATGCAATTCAAAGACACCACCTACAACCTTCATAACATACAGCAGATCATTGACCACTCCTCCACATACATCATTCCACATTACGGACAAAGCCTTCACTTAAGTACATTCACTGATATTATATAACACCAGCTGGAACATCCCGATCCTTGATGCTGTATCAGCAAGCTAGAGAAGAACTCCACTCATTACAGGACAGCAGAAAACTTAAGTGGCTGCCCTCCAAGGTAGGCCAAATTAAACAGTCGAGCCAAATGGGGGTGTGGGGGGAGCCTCCTGTTGGCTAGCAGTGCTGTGGGTAATGGAAGGATAGAGGGTCACATCATTGCTCTACGAATCGTCTCAATAAGCCTCCCCCATCTCCTCTAAGCCAAGGACGGTATATTCCAGGAACACACAGAGCCCTCTCCGGTTACAGAGGACAGCTCTGCCGGCCTCACGAACACGTGTGGGAAGGCGATGTGAAAATAGACGCGCTCCAGTTTGTGCAGGACCCCTGAGGACTGCGAGGCCCTCAAGGAAGAGATTATTAAAACCACACTCTGCCCCATATTGAGCACTTTACTCTCGATTTGAACGGGTAGGTTAAAAATACACCTTGGTGAAACTGATCCAGGGCCAAGACTGATTTAAAGAAATAGGACCAGTTATGACATACACATTGATAGCAGGTTTAAGGTTCGAATCCCACTAAAGAAGAACGACATGTAAGGTGGACATGACATTCACAAAAAAAAAACACTGGCCACAGATAGGTTACATTAAAGCATGTGGAAATCCTGCTGCCATTCTGAATGACAGAAAACCATCACCAGCACAAAACACCCACAGAGAACAGTTTGCTACTGCAGTGAAAGTAATATCATAACACAGCGAGTAGCTGCAGCTCAAAACAACAACCTATTCAATGGATAACAAAGCATTTAGAAGAACTGTTTAAGAATGGAAATACAAAAAACATGTATTTGACCCACATAGGGGTTTAATTTTGTAACACGTCATAATTGCTGCTTCTGTTTATTATGCTTGGTTAAACATTTAAAATGTAACCACCAGTCACAAATTTTGATACTGAATTTCAAGACCCATTATAGTGAAAACACCAACTTGACTGTCAGAAATTGAGGGGTCTTTGTCTTGGAAGCTTCCTGCAACATCCACCTGTACAAAGGCAAGATTAAAGTGGCTTTAAATCAGCTGAGTACTTGGTTTACAATCTTAAGAAATGATTAAAACTGGAAAATCAACTTTAAAAAAAAAAAAAATTAAGATGCTAAGCAACTTAATGGGGAAAAATTGTTTAACCCTGCCAAAAACCACCAATTTTCCTAGATATCAGAGGAACAATAGAAGAAGCTTGTATAAATAATTTGAAATCAATTTGATTGACATTTCTATTTATAGAAGTTTCTCACAAGCAAGTAGGTTATGTAAATCAAGAGAACATTGTATTACCAAGACGTGAAGATACACATTGTTCCTTCTCCCAAAGACTTCACAGCCAGCTGAACACCACATCAATAACAAGAGACCTCCTCCCCCTTTATGTGAAGTGCAGGGAATGCTGTAGACTTACCAATGGCTGTAGACTTACTGCACAGTAAATCAGCATTTCTACCAGCTGTGAGATTTCAATCAACCACAGAGATTCTCCCAACCACAGAGCTGCAGATACAAGTTCTGATAAAAAGCATTCTATATTCAGCGAGGGACAACTGAGACACAACCCTTTGTGGTGACAGCCAAATGAGACAATCATGAAAATGGGGCCAGAAAAACATTATTGCTTACAAGTAAGCAAATCAACTCAGTTGACAAGCTTTGTCACACAAAGCGTAATTTGTACATGAAGGTTAAAAACCAAAATCTAGTTTTTACCTTGTCAAGTGTTTTCTTACAGTACTATACAGCATACAAGATGATGGGGTGGGGAGGTTAAAATCTCATTTCCAGGTCATCCGATATTTGGCCTCACTGTCTAGTAGGTTAACACATGGTAATTCATGAGGACAAAAGGTGCCTCATTCCAGTATGACAGACAGTAAAGGGCTGCACATGGTCATTGCTGAAGATAGTCAGGCATTCACTGGATTGTTCCTACAGTGGAATTTCATCCCCCCCCCCCCCCAAATCTCTCAGAAGGACTGTAATTTCGTGTCTTCATACAGCCTTCTCACTCATTTCACACACGTCTATTCTGATAAGCAACTGTAGAACTTCAGCCCTTGATGTGTCCAATAGGCACAGCTGCTGGCATAACAGCGCAACTGGCGCCGTGCCTGAACTTGAGGGCACCTGAGATCGTGACCAAACAAACAGTGAGCAACCCGGGGAGCCAATTCATGGCAGCTAGCACAAAGTCCACAGCATGATCATGATGACCCCTGAGTGGGCGGGACCATATATTGTAACATCCAATGATGTTACAGCCACAAAAAACTGAACATTATTCTACTTCACACGTTCCACAAAACACTACACCACTTAGTAATAAACAAACACTACCTATACCCTGAAAAGCAGTTCTCCCTGAGGGTAAAAAAAGACCAAAGAAAAAGCAGGATGTAAACCAATATTGGGATTTCCTTTTGCTCCAACAAAGCAAATCCCAACAATATAGATAGATTATAGATACTACAACAGGCCAGTTGAGCTCAATTCCCAGAATGCTAAACTGCAAATTTACATGCAGTCAAACTTCCCTTATCCAGACCTCCAATATACGGGCACCTCCCTCTACCGGGCAGCTCTAGGCAGGCGCATGCGCACATTAATATTACACAACCAGCAGCTGTAGTTACGAGCCCCAGTCTAGGTTTGGGGCGTAACAGAGTGAAAGGGAAAGGGGATGTGGAGTAAGGGAAGGATGGGGCGCGATGGACAAGGAAACACACGTGGACAAAGGGGATTTTTTTTTTTATATTTCTCTTTTTATTGACACACCATGGACACAGAACAAATAAACCCTGTGCAAAAGGACTCAGGAGTGACAATAAACAGAAAAACAAAAAACTGCTTCTGAACGCAACCCAAAGCTAACTTACCCAAGTACAAAGAAAACAAAAATAACAAACTACACCTTACTCCCCGAGGGGCTCGCGAAGACGGGAACCAAAAACCGGGTGAGTTTGGAACCAAATAGCAAGTAAACCACAGCGAAAATACAGACAAGGGCAAAGTGAAAATATAAAATCCAATAAACCAAACAAATAATACACAGTAATATCCATCAAAGAAAAGCAAACGAACAACAATAATCAATAAGTGAAGAGCCCCTGTGACGTCTTGCGGTCGGCTTTTCACTTCAGAAGTGACAAATGTTGCATACGGGGAGTTCTGGGGTTCCAAGTTACGGGCATTTCTTACTTACGGGCACCCCTTGTTCCCATTCTGCCCGGATAAGGGAGGTTTGACCGTACTAACTATTTGGCTTTACAGTTTTGCCTTTCCACTCTTGTCCAAGGGCACCTGCTCATCACAACACACCATTTGGCTCCAAGAAAGGACAGCACTCTACAAAGCAAAACCCAATGAAAAGGGGCCAAAGACCAAGAGAAATGACCCCCATGTTACTTTGACTGTCATGTTTCAAGGCCTCCAGCACTACGAGCTTTCACAACTCTGCTTAATGCAGTTAGGAAGACAGCTGAACAAGCTTGCAATTACCAATGCAATCATGAAACGGAACAGAATTAAACATCAAGCGATTTAGAGCGCAAACATCTATGTTCCATATTAACCACAAAATATCCAAACTTTATTAATAAGGGCAGCAGACTGAGAAAATGGTCCACATCAACTGCACACGTACTAAAGTCAAGCCCAGGACTGAACGTTTAGAGGTTCTCCAGTTTGTTTCCAATTAAACGTGAGGGAGAAAGCAGCTTGGCAAGCTTGTTGCCAGGTGCAAAATAATCCAACAGAAGGCTTGAGAAGCTGACACCATCCCACTGCCCCTGACTGTGCCACGAGGAGCAGGAGACTCCTCTCCCCTGCCTGTAGGCCAGCCCTACAAACACTGCCATGAGGAGCAGGAGACTCCTCTCCCCTGCCTGTAGGCCAGCCCTACAAACACCCACGATCTCCAGTCTCTCACCAGGGCTGCATGTCCTCGAATCACTAAAAAAAATAAAATAAAATAATAGTCACAAAATATTTACCAACACAGAGCGGCATCAAACCACAAAGACAAATGGCTCTGTGGACAATAGGTTCCAAATATCCTCCGAATGCAGCACAACACACCAGATACCAAGAGCAGTAAGGTCAGGCACCAAGACCACTGACAGCACCCTACAACACAGCTCTGAATCTTATAGATATGCCAACCCTGGTGTACAACTAATTACAATGAAATTTGAATCCATCATCTAATCACTTATCCTAGGCAGGGCAGCCATCTCAGGCAGTATAGGGTACAAGGCTGGGGTAAACAGAGGACAAGATGACAACCTGTCACAGTTATATAAAGGTACCAATATAGATATCTGACTGAAGTGCAACACTCCCAACTTGGTTGACAATGGATTTCACTGCAAAGGATAAACTAAAAAAAGGAATGAAAGGGTGGCAAGTTTAGACCCTTATTTATTGGTTATAAACAGCTTTCTTTAACTGTACGATTCTCCACTCAAATTGTGGAAGCACTTCACCCAGAAGCCTTTGTAACAGTTCACTGTTGCCCGAGTAATCCTCCTCTCATTTACCAAAACACAGGCTGCAAAGCTCCCTGAGAATCGCCACCTTCCCAGACCCCTAGGGTCACCTCAGACAGAGAGGCAGTGGCAACATTCAAAACATGTGACGTTTCCTCCAGCAATATGGCAGCTCCAGGTAAACAAAACACGGTACCCTGCAGTCATTCAGACCTTCAAATTTTTTAATAGCCATTGCCAACACACCACAGCACACAGTGCACAACAACAAAATGTGTCCTCTGCATATGAGACATAGCAGCGGGAAGCCAATTCAGCTCCAGCAGAGCAGTGCTTGGGGGTGGTACCTGGCTCAGGGTACCTCAGTGGTACCTGGCTGCTCCTTTTTTACTTGCTATTACCCTGCAACCTTTCGCCCTGTGAAGCAATGCTATCTTTATTACCTGTGCTGCACTACACTAAGGGGGATTAGCAACTACAGTGAAATGACTAGTTAGATGCAGCAAATCGGTCAGAATGCATTACTGAGCAAGTCATGTTCAATACTTTATTTCCCAAGTGACAAAAAAACAGGGCAGGCGCCTACCCAAAGCTGTCAGCGGTCTCCTAATTATACCCTTTTAGATGTTTGTACCAATTGTATTATACCGAACCTCGAACACGCCAGATGTTAACGTTACATCTGCAAGTACAGTAAGCAGGACCAGACACGGCGCCGGCTCCGGTACAGAACAACAGGCATCAGGTGCAACCGTGCCATTTAGAAGCACGCATTTGCCAGAATATAATCTATAATGCGTGAAGGAAATACATTTTCAAAAAGGATGCATTCAGCGCGCATTCCCTTGCAAGAAATGGAAGCCCGAGCAAGCGCGGGATCACGTGACCGCCGAAAGCAGGCACGCGCCTGTCGCCAGGCAGCCAGGGAATAACGGAGGACCGTTAGACGGCGTCTGGAGCGCGGCCGCGCCACCCGGAGCCCGAAAATGCGGACAGGCCGGGCGACAGGCGGCGACATGTCCGTCAAAAGCCACCGTTCGCCGACTACATGCAGGTGGCCAAATGAGAACGACTGAGGCTCCGTGAAACTTAAACAGAAACGAGTCAGGTTCACCTGTCATTATGTCAGAGCCGAAATATATATAACCTTACACACCAAAACGCCGTTTCGTGAGAAGTCTGTCAATAACTACCCCGTCTTCCGGATATATTAGGTATCTGGGCCTGAAAAAAACCCTCATGCAGAAACATACCTTCGTCAAAAACGTCGTATTTATATTTCTGTTCCAAATGATTGCGATTCCTGAACCCGCTCTTCTCCGCCATCTTGTTCTGTTTAAAAATCGAGCTGACGTCAGGAGTGCAGGCTCCCCTTCCTCGCCTTTATCAGGGCTGGCCCTGCGCTTTCCGCTGGGTCCTAAAGCAGAACCCCAATGGAATGTAAGCTAAGTTAAAAAGTGATAGTGTGACATTACTGAATTATATAATCACTGTCCTGAATATCAATGCCAGATTGACCCGAATATCTATCACAGTGTTTATCAGTTATTTATCTACTCGCCTCGGGACATGGAAGTACGCATTAACTTGCACTTTGAAATGAAATGCAGATGTACAGCGTGTAGTTGCATTAGAAACACCTGTTAAACATTTACAGTACAGATTTCCTTACAGCCACAAACGATTTACTGATGTCTGACCTTTTCCCTCTTTCAGAGAGGTACACCTGTTTTTCCCAGTGACCTATATGCCTATCGTGCAGTTAAACAGTACTGGCTCGGACCACTGCTTTTTGAAAGACGGGTTATTATAAAAATAGTTTAAATGCAGTTAAATACAAGACCATAAAGTATGTCAAGCTGTGACCCTATCAATCACAAGCAGCTGAAGTAGTATCATTTGAGAAACAAGGACACAATCTTATTGCTCATTACCTTCAAACTCTGAAAGTCTGTACTACATGAAACTAATACTGTTATCAAATTAACACTGCTCTGGATTTGAAAGGATATGGAGATATGGTAATATACTTCTACTACACTTATTCGGCACGATGACGTTATAGCAACACACACATTGAGCTGCAGAAGATAAGAAGTCTTGACTTTTAATGTTGGGAAAAATCTCAGTGGGTTTGTAGAGGCTGCCAATGTTTCTTTAAACCCTTTGAAAGTAAATGAAGTCACGTCCCTTGTAGCATCACTGTGGTCTTGCACAGCTGTGGGCTTCATGTGTATGTGGAGATTGCATAATCTCACTCTCTTTCTGTATATTTTCGCTTACGGTTCAGAGACATGGGTGACATGAGTGAGATGGATAGGTGTCCACGCATCATCCTTATCTTTGTATGCATGTGTGCCCTGTTGGCATCCAGTCCATATTGCTTCTTCTACGTCCTGGGATTGATTCTCCACTTGCTATTACCCTGCAGTGGATAAGCTGTTCTAATTAACAATTAGTGAATGTGGCACACATTTCCGCAGACACCTATACCTAGATACAGCACATTTGTTTTCATCTTGTCCCTTTTTTGGTCATTCTATGCTATTTCCTATCATAAGCATCTAGGCAGCCCCTGACCTATTTCTTAATTACCACCCACAGATCCTCCTGGAACAATTTGTCTGAATTTCACTCCCATGAAAGGAATGACATTTTCTGTTTACAACGCTGGCTGTTGGCAGGGGATAGGTGAACCTTCCAAATGGGAAATCCACACGGTCCATATTGGAATTGCTTCTATAGAAATGAAGTGGCAGTTTGACATGAGGAGTTTGTTTGATATGAACTGAAAAGCGAAAGTCAACAGTCCTGCCCTGGATGCATTTTGGCTCCACTGACTGATGGATCGACATGCAGGCCCTCACCTCTGTCATACACATTTACACCCTTACTGTACTGGCTCTTATCTAACCCTTATCTATTTTATGTTTTTGCCTCCTCTGACAACCTTTTTGTAAAAAGCCCCCTCCCCCCCAACTTTAAATTGCATAATACCCCAGGGGGCTTTACATGGGTGTGTCGTGGTACATTACAACATCAGGTGAGAACAGCGGAGAGGAACCAAAAACTCACCCGCAGAGACAGAAAAACATCTGGGGGTCCTCTCCAGCCCCCCCTTTCTTGTTTTTCCCCTTCCGCCTAACTTCCTTCCATCTT
>JAODKM010000058.1:4687736-4699009 GCA_026780845.1 Petrocephalus sullivani | reverse complement strand
TGTATTTTGGCCGATCTCTGCGTCTCTGTGACAGGACAGCAGGCAAAAGTTCAAACAACGAACTACTTGGATAATAACGAATGGGTCGGAGCTTTCGTTATTTACGAACAAGATAACGAACTACGTTAACTACGAAGGGTTTCGGGAAAGGCTCGTTAAATAACGAACATTCGTACGTGCTTGATAACGAACTACGTAGCGCAACGAAGCTTTTGGGAAAGTCACCCCTGCTTGTTTAAATATTAAACCCATAATATGGTCAAATTAAACAGCTAATAGCATTCTGATAGTCATGGTATCTTCTGAAACTCTGTCCAATGACCAGTGCTGCATTCAGCCATTTTTACCCATGACCCTAATAATCTACCTGCTACATTGGTGTGACTTGGTCGGGGTGGAGCAGATCAGATCAGCTGGCACCCCAAACAGTTGCCGCTGACTCCTTGCTAGACGGCTTTCCAGGGTGAATTACACACGGGGCTTGCAACTATCCTACAGAGGACGTGGTTCCTTCTGCAGTGGCCTCCAAAATAAATCAGCGCGGCTGCAGCAGAGCCCGCCAGACAGAGCTATTTCAGAAACGGAGCCAACGGTGTAGTGGGGCCATATTTTGAATGACGCCATACCCACAATGCACTGGGGCCCCTATCCATGCCTGGGGAGAGGATGCGGCGGAAATGACAGATGAAGGCTGGAGATGACAGATGAGGGTCGGCACACGAGAAAGACATGAATGGTTTCCAGCAGGCCTCCTGTCAGGGAGGATGGACACAGGAATATTTTCGTGCGACAGGCGGAAGGGTCCAGAAACAGCGGCCTCTCCAGGTGTCGGTTGCAGTACAGGGACACTTGTGGCAAAGGCAGAAGCTAGAGGGGTTTCTCTGATACTGTGGTCAGCCTCAGTTGGGTTGCTTGAAATCTCCCCGAGGGCCACGGATGTTGAAGTGCAATCCCAGTGGGTGATTCGTCATGCTATGGCAACTGGGCGGTTGCTGGCATTACCTGGCTGCAATAACAACTAGCTGGTTTAACTGGGCATGACTCAATCAACACAACTGAAATGTCCAGTCCTGTCAAGAGTCAAAATCATGCACATTTAAATACCTGAGCTATATTAAAAGATGAATAAAAAATCAAGACCACATCATAGACGAAAACCACATAACGGGGACTGGAGAGTGTTTAATGGATGTCATGCTCACATTGTGGGGGGGGGGGACGTGGTGGTACACCACATATTGCACACTGAGAAACACTGACCGATACATAGACCGTGGACCTTCATGTGCAAACGTGGTACAAGCACAGTGTCTGAAACTCCCCCAGACATCCTCCCCTTAAGGAAAAGAATTTTCTTTTCTAAAGATAAGACACCAGGTCTTAGGCCCCTCCCCCAGCCTTATTCAAGTGCTATACTCATACATATATTACAACGTGATCTACATATTACAGGCTATACAGCTGTTGTTCTCTTGAAGTACCGAACACGCCAGGCAATTGTCCATCCAGTGGTTTTACATTAGCTAGCCGCAAGTGGCTCTGTGGATTTGGTAGATGTCAAGTGACCTCTTCTGCACAGTCAAGTTGCGCGCCCAGGATGGATAGGGCTGAAGGTCCCGGGCGAACATGAAAACCGGCATGATCTGGAAATCAGGGCGCTTTAGGCAAGACCCAAAGACGGCCAGTCCCATGGGCTGCTGGGGTACCAAAGGGGGCCAGTTCACTCTCTGACAGCGGCAGTGCTCCTCTTCGCCTTCCCACATTTACCTTCAGACAAATAAAAGACCAAAAGAAAAAAAGAGTCTTTCTAGACATGAAAAAAGGGTGACTTCCAGTGTTTTGCACTTCTGTATTTATGCACTCCTGCCCTTGAACGGTGCGGGTCAGGAGTCAAGAGTCGCAATGGGATGGAATGAAGGCGAGGAGAAAGGCCCCCCGTCTCCCCCGCCCCTCCCCTTCTTTCCTTGGGTCACCGTCGGCCGATTCCTCGCTCCGGCGCTTTCTCCGCCCGCCCCCACACCGCCACCGCGTGGGTGTTAGAGGTGTGAGGAGGTAGAGAAGCAGAGTTTCAGGGTGTACGGGTTGGAGCCATCTGGAACGGGCAAAAACACAGGGTCACTCACATCACACGGGAAGACAGGACTCACAGGAGGTGGGGGGGCGACCTCCAGTCCCCCCTTCACTTTAATTAGAGGTGAAATCACATTACTTTGGTGTTCAAATGAAGGCAAGGACTGCTGAGGCTGACCTCTGCTCTGGGCCATCTACCTGGGCTCATCCTATAATTAAGTGCTATAATAATTAAGACTGAACACTGAACAACAGTACAGCCAGTTCCAACTGGTTTCTTACTCAGAACTTTCCTCATATTGTCGTCCAGCTTCTCAAAACCCTCTGTCAAGCTGCTTATAGCACAAGCGGCCCACCCCAACACGCTCCAGAGTGCCAAACCCCCCCCAAAACACCCGTGCCTTCAGACCCCAGACTCATCTGTGGAGCATGAAGGTCTTCACTCCCTGACCAGCTGAGTATACACTAAATAAGTCTGGTGTGGACACATATACGGATTTTCACAACCTTCTCCATCCATCTGTCCATCTTCTATTGACTTGACTATGACAAGAGTATGGAGGAACTGAGAGGGGACTAGGATGGGAGTATGGAGGAACTGAGAGGGGACTATGACAGGACTTGGATGGGACTCTGACGGGGTTTAGGATGGGACCAAGATGGGACTAGGAAGAGAATATGATTGGACTAGGATGGAACTATTGAGGGATTGAGAGGGGACTATGACAGGACTTGGATGGGACTCTGATGAGACTAGGATGGGACCAAGATGGGACTCTGACAGGACTAGGATGGGTCTCTGATGGGACTAGAATCGGACTGTGGAGGGACTGAGAGGGGACTTTGATGGGACTAGGATGGGACCAAGATGGGAGTCTGACAGGACTTGGATGGGACTCTGATGGGACTAGATTGGGACCAAGATGGGACTCTGACAGGACTAGGATGGAACTCTGATGGGACTAGGATCGGACTATGGAGGGACTGAGAGGGGACTATGGCAGGACTTGGATGGGACCAAGATGGGACTAGGAAGAGAATATGATGGGTCTAGGATGGGACTATGGAGGGACTAGGATGGGACCAAGATGGGACTATGGAAAGACTGGGATTATGAGGGAACAGGAGGGAACCAGGATAGGACTAGGAGGGGACCATGATGGGCAGACTGAGATCACAGGCACTGAGACAGAACTTCTGAGTTTAGATACTCACTTGGTATTCGGATCTGGTAGTGGTTGAGTACTGTTAGCACTTCAATTGCATGTGTCTTGGTGTCGAATTCCAGCAACCCTGAGATGGTCTTGGAGGAGGCTGCCATGGAGGTGGAGACAGGACCAGTAAGCGACTCTAGCTCCCCAAAGCACTGTTATACTGCGTTCACACCACAAGCAGCAAGAGTGTCAAAGCGACCGGAAGTCATTCATACTCTATGGGAGGGCGTAACGAGAGGCGTCGAGGAGCAGCACAGCGCGTCGCGATCTGGGCAGCGAGAGAGTCAAAACGAAGCCCAGTCAACGTTATGGTAATGAGCTATGACGTGGTTGGGCGGCACCCAATGGGAGTGTAGAGATGCTCCACTAAAGAGAGTGCAGCAGAACATAAGCGTGTAAGCTTTTGTTCCGACCCAACAGTTCCCACGCACAATATAGGAGAAAGTGTATGGAATGACACCGGGGTATGACACCGCGACGGCCGGCGTCTTTGCCGCTCGCGGGGTGAACGTAGCATTCGCACATCTCACAGCTGGCTCAGAGGTGGCGGCCTCCTCTCTCGAGTGAGGCTGCCGTCTGAAGCATAACAGCTGGAGTATCCCAGCCCCCAGACCCTCGGCAAAATGGGAAGTGTAAGCCATGGCACTGAATTCGGATGTCCTGGAAACCTCTGTGTTACTGCCAAGTGCCAGCCATTAACAGAATGATAAAAAAAAGCAATTACGGCAGGGACAAAATAATTTATATAAAAAGGAGCATAAACCCACGTTAATGGCTTTTGTATACAAGAAAAGTGTGAGGGAGGGACTTACGCTTGCCATCGAACACTTTGAACTTGATGAAACCTGGTACGTCATGTTCCGTACATAACTAAAAAAAGAAAGATTTATTGCCACATGACATCGTCATATGAGCACGGACAACATAATGAAGACACTTTTACATTTGATTACAGGAGGGTTAAATAGTCATCCCGTCTTCCCCTTTCACCTTTCTAGGGTTTAGTGCAGTATAATGAAGCTACACCCATTACCCTCTATGAAGATGTCATCATCAACTCTAACTCTTCTACAGAGCGTCTTTCTTTGGATGTTGACGGGGGTTCCTCAATATGCATACTTGAACGTACTAGCAAAGACCAGTTCCAATACTAAGAACAGAGGTACAGAGGATGGTAAAAGTCAGACGTCGCTCGTGCCCCGCCTCAAATATCAATGACAGCTTTAGTTGCATCTGTGCCAAATGAGATCAATCCCATCATTCATTGTGGACCAAGATTGTCCTGGGAGGAAAGTTAGCAAGACTGGTTTTGCCAAGACCACAAACATTCTTGGTACCGAGTAACACCAGAGGTTTCATTCCACACTTCCTTAGTGACCCCTGACCCCCGAATGCACACAAACATGCGACCTCCCTCCTTTGTATCCCATACCCTCTGCAGTTCCTCCTCCGTGACACAGGGGGGCACGTTGTAGAAATGCAGCACGCAGGAAGGCGGCTGGATGATGTTCTTGGAGGCCTGGCCGGCGCTGGTGAAGCGGTTGTTGCGAGTCATGGCAAAGTCTTTGTAGCTACTGGTGCCGTCCTCCAGCTCGAACACCTGGCTGGGGATGACAGCGTGCTGCTTGGACACGCTGAGGGGTGGGGAGAGACGAGTCAGGTGGAGGTGGAGGGGGTGTAGGGAGGTGTTGAGAGAGTGATTTTGGTGATGGGGTGAAGTCATTGGCGGGTAAGGGAGCAGGATGATGCAGGAGGTCGTGGGACAGGTGAGGAGGGCAGAGGGAGATCAGTTCAGGAGCCAGAGAAGAAACAAGGCGAATGAGGAGTAAGGGGGCAAATCGTGTGGGGGCAGGCAAAGCACAGCGGGGGTCAGAAGTCAGCACAATTGGCAAAGGGTTAATAACCAGT
The DNA here is from genome assembly GCA_026780845.1 of Petrocephalus sullivani. NCBI lineage: Eukaryota > Metazoa > Chordata > Actinopteri > Osteoglossiformes > Mormyridae > Petrocephalus > Petrocephalus sullivani. Next base: position 4,693,817 of record JAODKM010000058.1, on the reverse strand, counting down.
GCAGTGCAACAGCAGAAACTCAGTGTGGCTTGCATGCTCTGATGGAGGTAGGGAGGGCCTAGGTGGAGAGCTGGGTATGGTCTGAGCGCAACCAAACCCCCCTTCTGTGACTAGGAGGGACACCCCCGCCTGCAGAGGGTGCCACTGGGGATTGGGTTTAACCCCCGAATCTGACAGCCAGCTGCCCTTTGACCTGGGCGTCGTCTCGGAGCTGGAAAAACATGGTGCCCCAAAGTCATGTAAAGGTGCGAGCAAGGGCCTGGCTGGGCCCATTTGTCACTGGCCGTTCACAGAGTACGTTCAGACACAGCGCCGCTGTCAACCCTTGTTAATTAGCAGCAGCTCCTGTGCATGGCCCACACAGTGGGGGGCTTTGTGACCTTTGTCCCCTGGCGTTCCCGAGCTCGACAGCACACCGCTAAATGCCTTCCACACGCACACCGAAGGAGCACTTGTTAATGTTCAATGTTCTGTTTCCACGTGTGATGCAAGGGTTAGAATCGATTCTCGAGGGGCCACAGATGAGAGACAGGAAGATGGGGCCACTCACCAGACGTTGAGCCTTTTGCCAAAGACCTTGATGCTGTTGAGGTGTGTGATGGCACGGTCAACTGCGTACTCGTCCCCCATCTCCACCAGGGCCGTGCCGGGCACGCTCTTCATGAACTTCACCTGTGAGAGCATGCCACACTCTTAGAGGCATGGGACAGAACACTGGGTGTGCGACCGAGGAGGAGAACAGCCCCACGCATGGGGTTTTGGTGACCACCTGACCTTCTCGATATTGCCGTAGAGGCAGAAGAGGTTGAAGATGCGGGTGCAGTTCATTTTGGTGGGGTGCAGGCCGCTCACCATGGCAACCGAGCTGGACGAGTGGCCGATGTAGGACGAGGTCTGGGGCAGGGGGTATGCAACCAACTCAGGAATGTCGTGGGAGCTAATTTTGTACCTGTTATTGCTGGGGAGAGGCAGCAGGGGGCAGTGTGGCCCTGAAACGAGGAAAGGGACATGCACGTGTCACCTGAGAGGCAGTGAGCCGCAGTGCTCCCTCTACCCGCAAGAAAAAAAGAACGACACTAGCACAAAATTATACTCCATTTTCTGCAGAGATGTGCTTGCCCTCCCGTGGCTCTATAAATCACCGCGTTTACACGGCCGACTTTGTCCCCATGACAATCATCCCTCTGTCTTTCTTCCCCAGCCTCATCTCCGCAACGCGCGGGCCACAGCTGGGGGGGGGCTGCAGGAACGCGGGGCCGTCGGGTGGCCTTACCGTAGCCGTTGTCGCTGTACGCAGACGGGTGTTCGCCGAGGATCGCCTGCCTCTGCCGGCCTTTGCCTCGCTCTGAGGGCGAGGGAGGAACGTGAAAGCGAGACGGTGGGGGTTACGTTAAATTTCAAAAATAGGGAAAAAAAAGAAAAAAAACAAGAAGTGCTACAGACACATAACAATGGCGAGAGAAAAAAAATCACGAAAGTAAGACGCAGTCACGGCTAAACAAGCGGAATCGCCGGATGGGTAACGTAAAAACCTAACCCTTTTCTTTTTTTTTTTTGACATTTTGCATCCGCGTGCAATTTCACATCTCAGCGCCTACGAGCAGATCCAATCCAGCGCCTGGCTGGGCTACCTATTCGGCTGAGCCAAGGGGCCATTCAAAGGTCACAATTACAGCTCGATGGCTTCGAGAAAGAAATAAAAAAATAAAACACTAAAAAAAAAAATTTAAAAAAGACAGTGACCCAGAAGGACAAATTATTGACATATTAAAAAAAAAAAGTGCTGGGCGTCTTAAATCCATTCTAAATTAAACCAGTGGGGGGGGGGGTGTTTAAACAATTAGCTGTTTTTTAGGATAGATTGAAGCTGTGTGTATGATTCTGCACAAATGAACAGATACAGTACAGAGTGGTTGTGAGTTGGCCTGCTGTTTAACATTAAGTCTGAAGCATGTGCACAGGGTTTTAGGGTGGTACAGAGAAAGCAAAAGACTGTGTTACACAGCCCCGGCCCGACTAACGCACAGCACAGGAGGGCCTGAGCGCCGCAAGGCTGCAGCTATGCAGGGGGCGCTGTGAGCTAGCCGGACGAGCAGCGTGCAACCGAACCATCTGGACCGACAGTACAGGCTCCAGAAGAGGATGGGGGTTGGGGGGTGAGGGAAGGGAGACATTTCACAGAATAGGTCACAGTTTGCTCTGTGCATCAGATCACAACGCGGTGAGGGAGACAGTACCTGTGCTTTTTACCAGGCCTTCGCTTAACTGGGGAGGGGGAGGCCTTTCAGCATATGTGCACAACATCAACCTGTGTTACATCATTTTACAGTCAGTACAACCCAAGCAGTGGCAGGGACAGGGGGGGCACAGAGCCAGCTAAAGGGGCGGGCCCTCTCTGGGGGGGCGCCATTCATCCCGGCGTGACCTTGACCAGCGGCCGGCTCCGAAGGTCACGGGTGCGCCTCTATTATTATCCTCTGCTATTTTCGACCCGCCTGCCAGCTCCCCTTCTCTGCCTCCCTGCTCCCCTCCAGCCGGAACGGATTCGATTCTCAGCAGGGAGGAAAAAAAACGCATTAGGAGAAGAATGTCGAAAGACGGGCATTAGCATGAAGCGGCAGAGCCCCCGAGCAGTGCCCGCGTTCGGCGAGGGCGCGCCGTGCACCGCGGCCACACGGGACAGCACCGCCCGAGACTGGCCGTAATATATCTGATAGCTCGCACTTTCCGTTGTCTCATTCAACCAGTGCGCCTGTCTTTGCGTGGGGGGGGTGGGGGGGTCAGTCAGGGTGCAAGAAACCTGCCTTTGCAACACTCCCACTCAGTAATGAAAGTTTTAATTTGGACACCCCAGGACAATGACACAGCAAAGCTACAGCTACCTGAGGGAGCTCATTGGAAGTGGCGGGGAGGGGGGGGGCAGAATCTGCAAGGTGTCCATTGGACAGACACTGGCCTCGTATGTAGTGCCCCCTGCAGGTGGGTTGTGGACTAGACCGCAAAGCAAATTGGCTGCCTCAGTCTCAGAGCACCCACCATCTTGCCATTTAGCCACTGAGGATTCAAAATCATTTTTTGAATCATTTCCCAAAATTGAAAAACTGCTTCCTGGGAGCACGCGGCGCCCAATAGAGAGGGTGAGTCTCTTTAGCCGGTTCTGTTTGCCCCCGTTCACATTGGTATGACATTAACAATCACATTTCAGCAGGATACAGAGGTCTGGTGAACACTCGAACACCACAGATTCATCAGCAATAACAAAAAAACAGTCCAGATTTAAATAAGATCATGTTCTATACAGGGTATAACACATCTAAAACTAGCTTTGCCAAATGCGCACTATTAAAGGTCTTCCATTGCTCACAGCCTGCAAGACTTTAAAGCTGTAATGCCGCTTAGCATCACCTGGGCTAATTCAGCACAGAGCTTAATATCAAACCCTTAAAATTCAAAGCCTTCTTTCTCTCAGCCCTTGTCATGTGTGAGACGTTACAGCTTTAAATCCTGTCACCAAATCAAACGGGCCCGGCGAACACGCTCAGTGATGCCGGAAATGGCACATCTCTACTAGCAACACCGTGGGTGTCAAGGCTGTGCCTTTGGCCGACGCAAAAAGTGTAGTGGGGCCTCAGAACGCCGGCAGGCAGCCAGCCAGAGTTTGTTTAAGTCCAGCTCCGCTTTGAATGTACTCTATATCATGTCCGCTTTTATTTTTTTCTTCCTTGTGGTTACTATGGTGAAAGTACTCGACTGCACTATGCGAATATGCCTCTGGGATGGTTTTATGCCCTGGGCCCAAGCCAATGTCAGCCGATCCCATCTCTACTCCGGCTTCGGCAGCCTGTAGAGTCCCGACTCCTCCGAGGTCGGCGTTCATGACTAAGGCCCGGCGGCGTTCCGCAAACACGCGATTTGGTGACGGGCCTGCCGGCTCTAGCAACTGTCTAGAAACACCCCCCACCGTAAAAACATTTACTTTCATTCAGCAAAGAGTCCCAGAAATAAAGCAGCGAGGAAAACAAAGAAAATTAAAAGAAATGAAAGGAACGGAGACTCTGGGAGTCTGAGGCAGTCATTCTGGGGCTGGGTGTCCTGGGCGGGGACACTGGGTGGGGGGGCGTCCTTCCTGCGGGCGCATGTTGAGGCGATGCATGCAGTCAGGATGAGTGCTGTTTTTTCGGGAGGTGGTGGTGATGCTGGGGAGCGGGCGGGTTGCGTGCTGTCGTGCAGAGTCAGCCTGGAGTCCGTCTCCCTCGTCCTCTCTCTCCCTCCCTCTCTCTGTCTCCCCCTCTGTCTCTCTCTGTCTCCCTCGCTCACTCACGTAGCAGCGGTGGTGCAGGGCTAGGGCATGTCTGAGAGTGCGTTGCTTGGAGAGGGATGCTCATTCGCTCGCTCGGTCACATGGTGCAGGTGTGCTGCTGGCTTGACTGTAGGTCTGGGGTCCGCCTTCCACTCTGCTCCTTTACACCAAGCAGTAGGGGGCACTAGGATCGACGGCTTCAGGCGCTACACCACAGGAAGGGCGAGGGGGCGGGGGAAGGGGGGCGGGCCAGCAACAATTGGCATCTCTGCCCTATGGCTGTATGGTACGACCCCGATTCCCCCCTCTCACCTCGGGACTTGTGCCGGCCCATTATGGCAGACAAAAGTAATGGATAACAGAACAATCAGCGTCACTGACTATGAGTAACCAGACAGAGGAGAAATTTTACCTTAGTTAGTACTTAGTACTTAGAGTACAAAAAAAGCAAACTCAAATTACACTGGGCAGACCAAAGAAATGAAAAATAAAAAAGAATTTGACTGCATCAGATATGGGGAACTGCTACTAGGCAGTAACTGTACATTTCCCATGGTAGAGCCTACTGCCCCCCCACCCCCCCCAGGTGTGAAAACAAAGACAGCACAGCAAAGGGCGAAGGAGAGGAGGGAGAGCAGGTCGAGGTGGCGAGATGAACATGATCTTACCGCGCCGGGCCAGATACGGCTTGGTGTAGTCCCAGCTGTCGTTGTCGTTCCTGATTACGTTAAGGCGCGTAGGCTGTGGCGTGTGGGGAGGACAAGGAGACAGAGAGAAACGGCACATTGGTGTATGAAGGGGGGGGGTGGTAGCGGGTGGACTGGCGGCAGATCGATGGCACTCTGGAGGGAGATTGCGGATGGTTACCCGGGCGTACTCGATCTTGAGGGTACAGCAGCCGGCGTAGATGTCCGCGCCGTTGAGGGCCGCCTTCGCCTTCTGGGCACTCTGAACCGACTCGAATGTGGGCGCCGGTTAAGGAGCCAGCCTGAGACGCGGTGTTTGGCGGGACCCGCTACAGAGAGCCGAGGACGTCCGGACGTTTGCCGTGGGCCCCCCGGCTTGGAGGCACCACTGCCGAAGCTTACGGATTTGCTCATCGGCCGTGTCACTAACGGCTGCTTAGTGAGGGAGGGGGCAGGGGCAGTGCACTGCGCGTCAAAACTGGTTAAGTAGGGATTCAGGCAAACAGAAGTTTCCCAAGACCTGACTTGAAAAAAAGTATTTTAGGTTTGATCCACTTTCTGTGACATAAACTGTGAATGAACACTAAGGTTTCTGTACAATATACAGCCCAACATGGACATGTTATTGCTTGGCAACAGAGGGAAAGTGGGACAGGTTTGGGATCTGGGTAAAATATGGAAAACTGGTTACCAAGCAGTCCCCTCCCCAAAGAGCAGGCACATCCTATACATGGTGCATGACAACGACTAGCTAGGAGACATTCATAGTTAATGAGCCCCCAGACCCCGCACTGGCAGGATGGGAATGGGGGACTGGCTTCATCATGGGTGGGGGGCAGGGCGGCCAAACGTCTCTGCAAAAGGCTGGTTAATCCGAACGACCTTGAACAGCAGAGCCCCGTGATCAGACATCTGAATGGGCCGGTTTCACCGACTTAACCGCTTTAGACAGGTTAGCCGTTTCAGTGACTATGCAGCAGCTGAAGATGCTCAGTGCTCAAGAATCAGTGCTGTAGACCCAATCACCCCCCCCCCCCCCCCCCCCCCCCCCCCCCCCCTCCCCCCCCCCCCCCTCCCTTTTCCGTGGTTTTCTCC
>JAODKM010000058.1:4658361-4673386 GCA_026780845.1 Petrocephalus sullivani | reverse complement strand
CCCCCCCCCCCCCTTACAGCACCCCTGCTCACAATCACACACTAATCACACACCATGGAGGCGCCAGTTTACCTGGGGTACCTGCAGAAAATCCCACAAGAACATGGGAACTCCACAAAGAGAGAAAGGGTGGGATTCGTACCCTGGTGGTGTGGGGTAACAGTGCTATCCACTGTGCTACTGTATAATCTATATGAATGAACAATAAATATAAATTATGCATCAGTATCAAGCTATGTATTATTACAGTCATACTAGCTGCAGCCAAAATTCAAATAATTAAAGTGGCCCAAAATGTGGTGCCTAATCTCAAAGCGCTGCTGTTTCCTACAGTCATTTAAATAAAACATACATCTTTGCCTCTACAAATAACCTAACGATACAGTGAGTTCAAAGGCACAATTTCGAAAATGGCCGAAAAATTAACAGAAGTCAGTTTCAAGGTGAAGTCATTTCCTGCACTGCAATTGCACCAGAGCTGCTTGGGAAACTCCCGTCTCAACGAGGCGACAGTGATTAAGCACCTCAAATTACGGGCTTGATTAGCAAACTAACCGTTACATTAGGCAGCATGTAGCTCTCCTCACGGGACCGTATGTGTATGCTAATATGATTGTGCTGTGTTCTGAAGCCAGCGGGGATTAAAAAATAAAAAATAAAAAAATAAAGACTTTCTTCGTTTGCCTTGACCAGGCAAACAAGCTGTAGCAGGAGATGCTAATTTTCCATTGTTATGCTAATTTACCGTTGTTTATGCAGGCCTAATTCCTGACCCAGCATTCAGTAGCTCCGTGTTCCCCTTCCACTAATAAACAGCCAAATTAAGGTGGAATTACTATCATCTGCATTCACAATGGTGACAGGCCAGAAAGCCGGTACACGCTCTGGCAGTGCGAGTGCAGCGCACACACGAGTACTCATACAGACTGGAGTAAGGAGAAAAAACAGCGCACACATGAGTACTCATACAGACTGGAGTAAGGAGAAAAAGCAACGCACACACGAGTACTCATACAGACTGGAGTAAGGAGGAAAAACACCGCACACACGAGTACTCATACAGACTGGAGTAAGGAGAAAAAGCTACGCAAACACGAGTACTCATACAGACTGGAGTAAGGAGGAAAAGCAACGCACACACGAGTACTCATACAGACTGGAGTAAGGAGGAAAAGCTTGTCTGATACTTCCTGTAGGGGCAAAGCCACTTGGATCAGAGGGAAAAATGCCTGTCAGACAAAGAAGCAGCGGGATTCGTCATCGAAACACCTGCATGGGGGAGGCAGAGTGTGACAGCTAATTTTGTAAGGAGACAAGAAAGCAAATGGAGCCCCAGCGCGCCAGGACCATCCGTGACTCTGCTTTGATCAAAGACACGAGGAAGGCATAATGTCCCCCCAGCTGGGCATAGGGCCGGCACAGGGAGACGGCTAGGTGGTCCCTCAGAAGTGCCACTGAACAGGTCCCCCCCACCGTCGGGTCCTGTGTAGTTTCATCAGCTGCCCCCCCAGCTGCCTCCTCTGAAGACAATGGGCAACATCACACAAGCTTCACCAGATGTTCTCTCGCCTTTGGAATGGAAAAGTGTGTAACTATCCCTGTACCCTAACCCACAAGCCTCATGTAATCCTCTGATCTACCCCATCTTCCTCATGTTCCTGTTCCTATACCCTACACCGTCTTCCTCTTCTTCCTGTTCCTATACCCTACCCAATCTTCCTCTTGTTCCTGTTCCTATAACCTACACCGTCTTCCTCTTGTTCCTATAACCTGTTCCATCTTCCTCTTGTTCCTGTTCCTATCTTCCTATACCCTATCCCATTTTCCTCTTGTTCCTGTTCCTATACCCTATCCCATCTTCCTCTTGTTCCTGTTCCTATTTTCCTATACCCTATCCCATCTTCCTCTTGTTCCTGTTCCTATCTTCCTATACCCTATTCCATCTTCCTCTTGTTCCTGTTCCTATCTTCCTATACCCTATCCCATCTTCCTCTTGTTTCAGTAGCTGTAATCTACCCCGTCTTTCTCCTCTAACTGTCCCTGCACTCTGCTCTGTCTTCCTCATGTGGCTGTCCATTTACTCAAAGCCTTTTCTCTTCTCCAACTGTCCCCATGCTCTGCTCCCTATTCCTTTTGATCCACGCAGAGAAGCTGTGCTGTTTCAGCTCCTCCGGGTCCTTCTTAAAGACCTCTGAAGTGAATAAATCACTCAGCCCTTTCACAGGCCAGATAAAAAATAGGAAAGGTAGTAGGGACAGAAAAGGGGATGGCGGGATTGTCAAGAATGGAACGAAAACACCATGCTCAAAGCTGGAAAAGAACAATTTCTTCAGTGCTGTCGCAGCACTTAAAAGATCGCCAACAGCAACGGGGGTGATGTATCCATGTGGGGTTGGGGGGTGTGAACATGTCTGTCCCTTTCACAGCTGCAGCCCCCGTGCCGAGACGGACACTGTTCTGCCGACGAAGGGAAGTCTTCAGATGCTCGGACTCATCACTGAAGGGTCATGTTAAGCCGGCGCAGCAGAGAGTCAAGATGCACGAGTGGTTGTGTCCGGACACACGGGAAAAAGCAGCCAATCGTAGCCCTTCAAATTCCTAAAGGCGACCAACGGCACGTTCCCATGAGGAGCAAGGCCAGCGCAGGACACAGGTGCACGACGGCCCTGGGCAGCCTGCCTGACACCCTTCGTCAGGGCACCTCTCGCCCCGCACACGGCTTAATGGCCCATTTTAAATTAAACTGAATCAAAAGTCAATAGCCCTGAGAAATGAGGCAGAAGAACAAATATTTGCACATTTGCAAAGTTTTCATGACCTATATGACACAATGCAAAATCTATTGTGAGGTCTCCGCGTTGTCGGTAATTCTGAGCTGTCACACCGGGCTCCTTTGAGATGTCACAGTTGTTTGGAGGGGACGCCCACACCATTTTACAGCCCGGGACCGCCTTTTTAGCCGACCATGAGGGTGATTTGTAGATCACAGTGTGGTGGAGTTAAAAGCAAGTAATCCCAGGGCAGTCTTAACCCCAACAGCATCAAACTTTAATACGGGCGGACGGGGTATTGCATGAATACAAATGTATAGCCTGTGCTGTGATTCCCAACAGCTCCTGCTAACAGGTCCGCACGCAATCTGATGTACCCACGTCTGGATGCCTTAAGTGGCTATTCAGGGTATGCCAAAACCAAGGTGGGTGGGACTTATCACATCCTGTCAGGTGATTGGCTGCCCCTGTTGGTTACCTTTCTGGTTCTCCTTGGATTGTAAAGGCCATTAGCTAACAGCATAGGATGAGATTAGCCCATCGAGGAGTAGGAGTCACTGGTTAGCATGTAGACCATGCACCATGGAATGAGGGTAACTGGTCACATGGTCCAAAAGCACCTTCTGCTAAACTAAAAGCCTTACAGTCACAAGCCCTACAGTGCAAACGCTCTGTAGAGGCTTCCCTAGATTCTGCAGCCGAATGCAAGCAAGGTCAATGTGAAATGACGGTGGTGGCGTTCTCGACCTGCTCATTTCCGCTCCTCTTAAAATCTGATAAGGCCTTTTACTTTTCTACTCGATTCGTAAAAAATCATAGAGTTGCAAAGACGTGGACTGAGATAAAAACAAGAGGCATTTTCACCACTTTGCAGGACGCAAATCAGTGGCCCAAAACAAAAAAAAAGAAAAAATAAGAAAAGAAAATAGGAAGGGGGGAAAAAAAGCATTGCTGAAGGCAGCCAGCGTCTCAGGTGGGAGGGACATGAGAGAGAGCTGCCTTACACAGCCCCCGCCTGCCGCACTGCTGGGGGAAACGAGAACAGAAAGTAGCTGCTGCTTTCCTGGATTCTCACTCCAAAGCGGGAAAATGGGCAATAAGCCAGGAAGCCCAGGCAGCGGAAAACACCAGTGGCCCTGACCTTGGCCGCTTACCTCAGGTAGGCCCCCTCCAACCCCCACTCCCCCCATCTGAGGTATCCTAGAGCCATGACACCCTGGTAACTGCTCTACCCACACATTGTTCCAATCCTACAACCTGGCTGGGATGTGGGGGGGTACAGAGTAAAAATGCCATAAAGTGACCTAGGACTGTACCCCAGCTGACACCATTGCCTCACCACAGTCGGGGGGGGGGACCCTACCTCATCATCATCCTCTCTGACCCTAACTCACCTACATTCATCCCCCCACCAGCTTCTTGACGGCTACACCCCTGTCCAGTTCTGCAGAACAACAGCAACATGGAGTGGCACCTACTCCCCCCTGGCCCAGAGGTGGCAGTGCAGGGAAATTTATAAGCTCGTAATTGACCCATAATAATATCGACGGGGCGAGGAGTCTGCCGAGGGTGAAGAAGAAAGGCTGTAATGAAACAAACGTCTCGGATTCATCTGAAAGGGTGCCGTGGGAGCTCCCGGCCAGCTCGGAGAGAGAGCGCGCCGGAGCAAGACCCAGTGCGGCCGCTTCCGGGGCCCAGCCGCAAACGAAAGAGCTCTGGAATTACTTACACAGATGGGGAAAGAAAACTCTCAAGGGAAATGGGAACAGCTCCTACCAGTTTGTGTGTGTGTTTTACTCACATGAGAACCCTGATGTCAGAGGTGCCGTCTGAGAGGTGGGCGGGGCCATGTTAGTGGTGGGCGGGGCCATGTCAGTGGTGGGCGGGCCCTTGCAAGGACAGCCATGGCATCAAGGGTGGGGCCATGTCTGGGATAGGATGGGTTATGTGTATATATGAATGGTAGCTGGGGAATGCGAGTGGTGGGCGGGGCTGTGGAGCAGTAGGCGGAGAATGTTGTCTGCATCTTAATGAGGTTACACCTTGCCTGCCTGATGCAGCCACTGAACATGACTGCTAGAATAAAACAGGAAATAAAACTGCAAAACTCCAGGACAGAAGATTGAACCCCAGTCTCATGCTCCCTTTCCTCTCAATCTCCTAAGAGGTTCCCCAGCAAGGCTACCCAGCTGTGGAACAGCAATTTGATAACTGGGCATTTAAGAATGTCTTCCTAGCACTTAGGTTTACTGTGCTCATTTTAAGAACAGCTTGCCTTGTGACTTCGAATTATACCAGCCGCCTGTGCTCCCTCGCCTTAGGGGATCACCACTGCAACCTCCACTGATGCTCTATTAACACAAGCGCGTGGAACAACTGCTTATTTGACAAAGAGGTTTAAAAACAAGGCATAAAGTTTGCCACCTCTCCTGCAGACATACCTGTCATCAGGTCACGCAGCAAACTTTGCACATATCCTCTTCCTTTCAGAGCAGGCCTCGCCACGTGGTGACCTATTTACACTGCTAGCCGAGTCTCTGAACAAGAAGAGCTCGTCCTGCGGTACGAGACAGCTCGCTCAGACTGCATCCTGTAGCATGTGGAAAAAGTACTGCATCACAATCACAAGTCTGGAATTGCTAATAAGCCAAATTACGATCGATTTCACAGCCGTCAGCAGGTTTTTTTTGTGTGTGTAAATTAGTTTTTAAATGTTTAAGCGTTTCTCAAGTATTTCGATTCTCATTTGAGATGCAGGATAAAGAAACCAAGACTGACCAGTTAAATTAAATAACCGGGTACTAGCTACAGCCCTAAAAATAGGACGGAGGGTCTTGTTACTACGTGCGAACTGTACAAACCAAACAGCGATAAGTCTGCTGACAGAGGCTGCCAGAAAGTCTAACTGGAAAAGGTCAGCAGCTGGCCGTTCATTAACGTCATTAGAGGGAGCTTCTGACTCAAACAGGCCAGCCAATCAGCTGCCTCTCCCCCAGCCAGTGAGATGCATGCCGGACCTCCGTGCCTGATTTCCGTTTGATGCATACCACATTAGAAAATGAAAATCAATATCCAATTTCTTAGAGGACTGGCGCTCCATTTATAGCAGACACAATCCCATTAAAGCCAGCACGCAGACTGGGAAATCACATTCCCCACCCGTGTCTGCGACTGGGAGCCCAAAGGTCTCTATATAGGACACAGGCATCCCCCACACAGGCCCAACGTTCCCAAAATGTTTTAAGAGCACAGCAATTAAGATTCCAGTCTATCTGGACAATAACCTTTATCATTTCCAGAGACTCAAGAAAACAATGGATGCGATGCAGGGAACAGCCCAGGACTGAGCACCAACCCATCGCAAAAATCGAATTAAACAAAAATAATTTCTCACTAACCAAACAATAAAAGGGGATGCAACAAAAAAACTTGGCAGAAAATGTGCCACCTGGGAGTCTTGGTCTTTGCATGCAACTTTTCTGCTGAGTTGGGTGCAGAACCATGCAGCCTAATTGCACTTATTAAATAACTGTGGGGCAGTGATGGTGGCCATGTTGGAGGATGACAGGAGGGCACCAGTCACTGATGTAGCCTTGAGGAGAAGCTACGAAAAATCCCAGATTCCCCATATCTATCTCTGCAAACAGGTGTGTGAAGAGACCTGCCAAGAAAATATAGGAACAGAAGCAAAAGTAATTCGGGGAGAGTCAGTCTGCGAGACAGGAGGATCGACAAAAGCACTGTGCCAGCTTTTCAAAATTCCCCGTAACAATCAAACCTGACATCTCACCGGGAGACATGCCGGGGATTTAATTTATGTAAACCGTAATCGAAGGCAGTACAGATAAAGGTAGGGTCTACAATATCATCCGTACAGCGGCTGGCTCCGCCCGGTGGGGGGGGGGGGGGAGTAGGGGGGGTTCGTCTGCGATAAGGGGGAGGGGATCAGCAGAATAGGATTTGCAGAGCGGCGCTGGTGAACGCCGCGGCATTCTGCGCAGCTAATCTGGATCAGACCGCCATAACTTCTACAAGGCTGGAGTCTAAGAAGCGCTATTTGTCACAGATGTCTTTCAGATACCCTGCCCCCCGCCAAAAAAAACAAGCCGCTCTTCTTCTGCGATCTGGTCTTAAAAATAATTGTCAGATGGAGGCGATATAGTGATGGATATTACCTCTGGCGTGCGTTAAGACTTCAAAGGCTTCCCATTGCTCTGGGTGCTGGCTAACTAGTACACTCAAAATGGGATTACATTGGGAGCATCCGCATAATGACAGATCTGCATAATTTCATAAAAAAAGAAGTGGTGGAAGGGGGGTGACTGTCATGTGATGCCCAGCTTCCGTTAAATCAACAGGCTTGGCTGTGAACAAGCATGTTACTTAAGCTGGCTGGGGTCTGAGTATGTGACATGTACATGAGTCATGCCGGGGGGGGGGCACCCCCACACCTCTATATCACTAAGATCTCATCTACGTGACACCCAGAAAAATGATACAGACCTAAACTGAGATATATAACACCAAAGCCCAGCATACACATATATACACACATATAATTAGATGATCTAATGATCCTATCTGGCCTCGCAATTAGGGCTTTGGCAATTAGCCTGTGTGGTTTACGAGGCTCAGACTACGGTCGCCACTGAGGGAATAAAAGACAAATAGATGTTTTGCCGGCTGCTTTTCACTATTCCCCCCTCTCAAAGGGAAAGGAGCGCCCATCCGAAGTCGGACCCGCTCCTACGACTAATTTCAGCTAAAACCATAGACGGCATTTGTGTGTGTTTATATGAGTTTCGGCTCTCAGTAATGAATGGCATTGAAATGCAGGATTACAGAGGGAGATGCCGGCGTCTAATGTAAAGTTCATACTGCAAGACTTCGGCCCCGATTTTCCGGTCGCCGACAGTTTTTGGAGATCGCCGACAAAACCCCCAAATCGGAGGGAAACGGGCGCTCGATCGCTTCGTGCGGACTTAGTGTGACTCATGTACATGTCACATACTCGGACCCCAGCCAGCTTAAGTAACATGCTTGTTCTCAGCCATATATATATATGTTTTTAATCTATATATTTATAAAATATTAGTGTGTGTGTATACACATTTCATATGCCAGGTCACTAAAGACCCAAAGTATGTGTGATATTGATTTTCCTCGTTTGATTAAAGTGTTTTAATTTGTAGCGAGTTGACACGAGAATGTTTATTCCCCAGTATCATTCACACGTGTGATTCGGTGACAAAACGCAGTTTGGAGCGCAGACGGACTCGTCATCCTCCCGATGGAAGGTCTTGTGCCATGTGAGCCCCTGTCGCTGATCAGTGTGCGAACGACTCCCGATTGCTAGGATCGTGTAATGTGGCCAGCACAGCGAACAGACGACTTTACAAGTCGTGTAGTGTGAGCGAATAAAACGCCATCCTGTGTTAATTTCTCATGGCTGGCATTGAAAACTGCTCAGATCTGGCACCGTGGATACCGCTTGTTTGTCTTGTCAGTTTTTTTTTTTTTGCTTGTTTTTTTTTTCCAATTTTTTCACGGACTTTGATAATTGGGCACCTGCTAACTGGGATCTGTCTGGTTTCAGTCAGATACCTCCGAGCCACTGCGATGATTAAACGCAGAAAGTTAAAAGGCGCTCTGATCCGGAGAGTTAAAGCTCCGGAGAGATCTATAACCAGGTCCAATAGGTTAAAAAGTCCGCAGGCCAAAGACAGCTAGGTCTGCAGGATTAAAGGCAGGTCCACATAGTTTAAGACGTATAAGACATATATAGGTTAGATCCATACAGTTAGACAGCTAGGTCCGGAGAGTTAAATAACTACGACTGACGGAGACTGCCGACAGCATTATTGTAGCGTAATTAACATATCGTATTCTAGTAAAAGGGGAAAAAAACAGCCGGCGTTTTAATTTGCCTGATTAAGTATCCTTACAACCTAAGGATGATCATTTTCATTCTCTGTTCTTACATTTTGAATTTCCACTTAAAGCAACACGCAACATCGTATGTCGCACCTTTCACGGAGACCACGTCTTCCGATTCGTACCCGTGCCAAGGACGCCAAAAGTTCATTCATTACATATCAACTGGCAGCCAAAAAAAAGGCGGAAAAAAGGAAAAACAGTTCTTCATCTGAGATCGCGTGTGATGACGCGCCAGGCTGAAAGTTAAGCCAGCTCTTCATTATAACAATAACACGGCCATGCATTCACTACGCTACCCTTTTAAAGCCCTCAGTCTACGCACAACCTTGACATCGTGCGAAATGTATCGCGATGCGATGCCGATCCGGTGCGCCCGGCTGCCCTTCGCATGCCGCCGCCTTTGTTAAAAGGCCAGCCCCGTAAATCGCGTTTTGTCGCCGCGCACATTATTCAAAAGTAGCCGGGCAGCTGCAAGCGCGCTTCTCGCCGAGCAGCCGGGAGTCCGCGCCGGCCGGCCGCTGGGATACATTGTAGCGCTGGCATCTCACTAAGCGCTCCCTCCAGCACATGCCCCATCACCGAGCTGACCATACCCTTCTTCCAGATGCGTATTTCGGCGAGCTCCAGGGGCCCCGTTTCTCCGCGCCCGGCCCGGACCCATCTTCCTCGTCCCCCAGCACCCCCGCTGATGCCGAATCCGAGTCCTCTCCCTCCTCCAAGTCCTCGCCCTCCTCCACCTCCGCCGTCTTCACCCGCTTGGGCGGTCTCTCGTATTCCCCTTCCTCGTATTCCTCAATGAGAGACATCTTTACCTCGGCGTAAAAACTGCACTACAGCGACAACGACAGCGGACGCCCTTTATGTCGGAACCGACAGATCGGGCAGACGAACTTGCCGAGCGTCTCTGGGAGTCCAATCGACCTGCCTCACCGCGGTATTATCCTCCGTGGCGTGCGCATAGAGCTAAAACCGACTGTCAAGCTCCGCGGCGCCCTCTGCACATCTGTACCGTCCCTCTTTGTTCACATTGCAGCTCAGACAGCTTAGAGCCCGCCCCCTGGGCTCCGATTGGATGATTACGGCTGGAGACTAATGAAACTCGTCTATGATTTGTTAAAACACTTGCGTGTCAAAGAGGGGTGGGGGGAGAAAGCGACCCGAAGACATACTTCTGCAGTAGGGATTCGAGAAAAAAGCATTATGTCTGTCACGCTGCTGTGATTACTAAACGCCAGGAGAGTACCGACAGTGGCAAGACACTGTATTCATTTTTTTTTGCCCTGGGATTTGCGATCCGCGGCACTTGTGGTGTAATAATAGGCTTGTAGTTGTGAGCTCACGTTCGCTACAGTCACGTATATGTATTAGGTAAAAACAGCATGCCTTTGACAGACCTGTGCACTCTCCCTATCCGTAAACACTTGCATCTCGCATGTAGTTCTTGGGGTGAACATTTGTTGCATAACTTTAGAGAAAAATTGGATATATAATGAAGGCCTCAACTTATGCATACACAGAGGTATGGAATTTACTGACTAACACTGTCATTGTCCAGTGAAGTTTACCAAAGCCTTAATGAGAATTCTAGCAGAATTTTAATCAGTTTTTGGGTGGCAGGTGATCTACTGGTGAATAATGTGGACCAGGTTACACCAGCTGACATATTTGTGTCAGATTTCATTGTGCCAAAATCTGTTGGTGTGCCTTTTAAAGAAAAACACAATAAGGCTGTCAGCCGGTGTCACTAATTTTAACACCAGTGCCACAAAGTGACCTGCTCTCACGCCTTTGAGAGAATGTTCTGCGGGCTGCCTGCATGTGCAGCCGAAGCAGAAAACAAGGGGCTGTTTAATCAAGGTGCAAGAAAGCAGCAGTTTCGAGCCACACAGCTGCATGCGGCACATGCTACACCAGGGCCGCCTGTCGCACGCGGTGCATACATCAAAGAGACGAGACAGAAAGCAAGAATGAACCTGGCTTTCCCGTGAAGCCTTACACAGACCCACTCTTTACAGACGACAATAAGTCCTTTTCCTGTTTAGTTCCAAGGTCCCCTGTCAAATTCAATACCTCCATAAACTATAATATTGTTTGTGAGCCTATAGCCAATACATGTTTTGGGGAAAATGGGCTGTTTTCCCCCACTGTTGTTAATAAATAATTTTTCATGCATTCAATCTGATCTAGGTCGTGCTGAAAAATTGGTAGGGAAGTAGGCTGAAATTGTTCAGAGAAAAGGTTCAGTCACGGCTGCATTAATCCTGAAGAACACCCCTGTTTGTACTTACAGATGCCTGTGATAGCATTCTGAGAAAGTGCTGCTTTAGTTTCAGGTCTCGTCCCACTCTCCTTCCAACAAAGTGCCCCTTGACTCCACATTGGGCATCTGCCAGACAGAATAGCGCCACCTGTTGTTTGGTCACTGTAGCGTGAGCGCAATGTCAAATTTAGTGGAGCATGACAGCTGGCTGTCCATAGCACTAATCACCAACACTTTGCATCCGTAGAAATTACATTACTGCATCCTCAGACATGCATTTTGGCAGGATGTGTAGGAAGGCATGCTAAAACAAATGCATAGACATATTTCGTCTTTCGGTCATGTTCATTGACACATTTGTAATGCATCATTATCGGATTCTCAAACTTTTTTTCCCTTTACATTTCACATTATGACATTATAACAGTTCAGAATCACAGCAGCTTAAATACACAAAAACGACACCATTTTCCAAGAGCTTTTTCTAGTACCAATGAACCACAGTGTTTTTATTTGATATATATTCTGGGCCAGACTGTTGTACCCGATATTCAAAGAGCACTACCAATTAAAGTACAAAAGGTAATTAAAAGCCAGAATGTTCCATCCACTGTTATAACCCTAAACATTACCATGCCCATCAAAGTAGAAGTAGCTCCAGCATGAATTTGTTTTTCATTTCCATTAAAAATGAGAAGCAAAATTGTGTCTTCTGAGTCATGTGCTTCATTTTTGAACACATGACTTCCCTGGATTCTGAGCCATCGCCCCTCCTGTCCCACATGCAGGGTAATTACTCAGTGCAGGTCATATCGATTAGAGTCTAGTTATGGAAGGATAGATCTGCAAATTAGGCAGATTACGTCACATCCTATCTGGAAATCAAGTGGCAAAATCTTTCAAGTTTACTGGCGCACACTCACAAACAGTCACACAAAACCCAGACACAAATTCCCATGGATTTGTGAATTAATGACATGCGAATGACCACAAACAAACATACAGGAACACACACAGCAAATCAAAGTCAAAGCAAACAAAAATCATAGAGCTGCAAAAACAGGATTTCCTGTGTACATAAAATATGTAATTATCTTTCGCTTACTACAGCCAGGATGACTCAGCTCAATGTTTCTCGAGTCTATAACATAAGATCGCACTACCACTGTTTAAACCAGCAAGGTTCTGGGCCATAATTCTGTTACAGTAACTTCACAATACCCCTCAAACCCCATCACAGACCTTCAAAGAGGAGTAACCAACACTTAAGAGTCTGAAGTATGGAGTCTTTTTGTAGGGAGGTGGTGACACAGTTTGCCGTGATAAACTGAATTTTTTGATTCATCATAAGCTAGGCCAGGTTTTTAGGAGGCTTGCCATGCATCTTGAAGTCTGTCGCTCACCAAATCGAAAGCCAGAGGAATGAACACATTCCCATGAGCCCATCTGCACGCCTCTAGGAGTAGCAAGATAATCCTTCAGAAAATCCTAATGTATTTGTTAACTTTTGCAAACTATATTAATTCCACTCCGTTTTGTGACTGCCGTCTTAATTCTTGTTTACATACATACACATTGCACAATGAGATAAACCTTTCTGCCCAGCTTCCCTGTCCTGCATTGTCCTGTATATGGACAGTATGACAATGACGTCTACTTGATTTGGCGTGACTTCACCAGCACCCCAGTATTCGAAAGGAGGAGGGGCAGGGTGTGTGTGGGAAGACAGGTAAAATAAAGCAAAACCCTGACCAGAAGGCAAGCTGATCACATGGTGGGGGTGGGGGTGACACATGAAAAGTGGCTTTTTCGCCACCATGATTCAGGACGCGTCGGAATTCGGAAAGATCTATAATAAGAAGACAAAAGGGCCACACCTGTGTTTCTAGACTCCTTGGGTTCACCTTAGAACAGACTAAATTGAACAGAACAGGGCCTCCTTCAGGGGGAATACAGACAAAAAAGGTTAGGCACTACAGTGCTAAATATTCTGATGACTGGCCAAAAGTTATTTGACACTGATTCTTCACGAGGGGCTGAGAAACACCTCGCTGTGATATATCAGAATGCATTACGTTCTGTGCTGCCAAAATGGGGCTAACGTGTTTCTCATAGGAGTACGGACCCCATAGTCAGGGCCATGGAGATGCTACCACATGGAGAATTAAATGGTAATGGGTCAACTGAGGGCATGAGAAGCCAAGGTTTGACTTTTGTCTAGTAATAAAATAAAAATGGAAGTTGACATTATCTTGTGTTCAGTGGGACACAGAGTGCTTTATAATTGTGCTCAGTTCGTCTCTTCTTGAAAGGGACTGTATATTTGTGTCCCAGGGTGGTTATCACAAACATATTCGACTGCAGTTCCTACATGGAAATGTGCTTATGTAAATGGAGAGATTGCTCTCTGCAACATGTGGAGAGCAAACTGTAGCAAAAAGAGAGAGGGGAAGGACGGCTCGAAACATCAAATTATTATACTGTGTGGGCTACACACACAATAGAATTTGCTTATGTAAAACGACGGCACATTTTATTTTGGCGACTAAAAGGCCCCGAATGAGAGCAGTGCGAGAAGGAGAGGAGGAAAAAGGGAGGAAAAGACTGAAATGGAAGAACGGGAAAGATGAAAGATTTTGCAGTGTGCTAGTCCTGTAGCACAGCCGACCAAAAAGGCAGGCAGAACCAAAACATCGTTTGAACCGGACCTTAAAGGTCTAGTTTTGATCAAAGTGCCCATCCCTGCAGCATGCATAATGCTAGACAGCTTTGATTTGTATGCATCGACTCCAATCAGCTGCTGACAGAAATGCTGGCCTCCCTTCTATATGTACCGCACGTCCTCCATGACCTCTCAATTGGGCGCGTAAAGGTCTGACCCCAAAGGGGCCGAGTCCAAAGGAAACATGGGCCTATGCACTCTCATAGAGAAATTTCAGGCAAGGAAAGCCTCCTTCAGTGACAGGAAGGCTTTCAGACACATTAAGGCAAGTCCAATGTGTCATGTGACAATCATTTCCTTGATCCCTTCATCTCCGATGCCTGAAGATAATACGAGATGATTCACTGTAGAAGGGCATCCTGCTGAGTGCCTCTGTGAGGGCTGTTTGACCTATATTGCACCAAAAAGCCTCTTTCGTGGAAAGAGCAGAGGACCCCTCTCCTCTGGAAGGGAGACATACACACTAATCAAACCCTGGAATCATGCAGTCCTGTTGACTTACTCCATGACGTCTGTGTCCACCTGTGGTGCTTTCAGTGTACCGTGCTTGGCAGGCATGGCAGGGGGAGACAGGCTTTTTGTTGCCCCATGTGATATTTTTCCATCTGAATACTATCTCTGAGAGATCAGGTTGGAGGTAAGGCGAAGCACTCCAAAACACTGCCCAATGACGTCATGGTAAGGCCAGCGCCCAATACTCCATGCCCCCAACATCATTACAGTGGAATGCAGCTCCTTTGAACCGTAACGCTCCTGCTTCGGTCACAGCTGGCCAGTTTCACGAGCCAGTCCGTCAGTTTTGAGCCCAGCCTTTGAATGACTTGGGCACCGATTCTGAGTCTGAGAGCCTAGATCTGAGCAGAAGAGAGGCTACCTCCACAAAGTTCTGTGGATAAAAAGGGAAAAGGAAGAGGATTTCAGTATCTCAGTCACAGTTTCTAGGGACTGAGCCTTTCACCTCTTGTGCAACTTTTTTTTCTGCTCCAACTGTAGTAAAAAAAGGGGGGGGGGTATTATATGGCAGAAAAAATTGTATAAAAATTTCTTGCTATGCCTGCAACAGCCAATTTCACATTATTATAACATTTAAAAAGGTTCAAGTGAATATGTAAAATGTTTTGCATTATTGAAGCACAAAATAAACCTATATGCATGGATCTGGATCCAAAGGCTTCCATTTGGCATGCTGACAGTCGTGTTAACAATATACACTCACCTAAAGGATTATTAGGAACACCTGTTCAATTTCTCATTAATACAATTATCGAATCAACCAATCACATGGCAGTTGCTTCAATGCATTTAGGGGTGTGGTCCTGGTCAAGACAATCTCCT
>JAODKM010000058.1:4606724-4631930 GCA_026780845.1 Petrocephalus sullivani | reverse complement strand
GTCTGGGGGGCCCGCGGGGGCGCACAGGGCCCCCCCCCCCCCCCCCCCGGGGAACCACACCCCCCCCCCCCCCCCCACACACACACACACACACACACACACACACACACACACACAATGGCTGCAATTTGTCAAACCATCCCTCTGTGTCTGGCACTTTGAATTGACATTCACGCTTAAGTCGCTTTGCGGCTGACAACAGCGGGGCCTTTAAGAGCTAATAGGTGCTCTAACAATAACAGTGGGTAATTATCAATGGCGTGGTATTGCGTGCATGCTCGAGAGCCCGGCGTTTTCCGCCTTGCCTGCAGCAGCAGCTAACCGGGAACAAAGCGCGTGACATCACAAGCTGCGGCGGCCTGACAGCGCAGCCCGTCCCCATGTGCTAATGGCCAACGATTTTCTGCCCGGTAATTATGGCCTTTGCCTTTCCGCCGGGGCCACCACCAGTACGTTTGTCTGCTCCGAGCCACCGCATGAGGCCGAGATTTGCATTGGACGGAGCTCAGGAACAAAGTGAACGGACGACTGACAGATTGGGAGGTGTCCCGGTTTGCATATATAACACGCATATAAAAGGGATCGGCAGTGGGAAACAGGCGATGGAGGCCAGGGTCACATGACTGTGGAGCATTAGCTGATTGGCCGCATTTCAGCCATCATGAGAACTGTGGGCCACCAGGTTTGCCCTGTTTAAGAGACAGACAAAAAGCAGCCCTTGTTTTCCGTCAGCCTTTGTCAGTGGTGCGATTGTCACTTTGCTACAGCCTAGCATTCCTTATACCTAATTACGAGAAGCAGAACCTCTGAGGAGGTCACACAAAGCCTGGGACAGAACCAATCACCCTAATGCAGTAACCCATGCAGATGTCAGTCCCGCTCACAAACATAAGGCTGTCTTAGCTACTCCTCTTTGCTTGCTTGGAGGGCACTCAGATCCATAGCTGGAGCCTCGCTTACCACTATGCCCGTTTGATATCGAAGTAGCGCGGGCCAATTAACTCACTTAGTAATGCAGCAAGAGAATCCCCTTCTGTTCTTCTGGTCGTTTATACTGCGGGCCACCCGTCGGGCAGGCGGGGGTGACTGCTTGCCTCGCTGCAAAAATGGAGAACGCTCTCTTCATCCCTGTGCTCGAGGAGTCCTAAAGGCCCTCATTTGTTGGGGGCAGATAAATACCTTCTCTCTAACATTAGGTGGGAGTCCTGGAGACAGGTCATCTCAGACTCCATTCCATACCCTAGCAACCACCTCTGTGACGGCAGATCCATAGCAACTACCATGGGCCCTATTACACACGCGCACACTCCTCTCCGGTGTTACATAACCCTGCACGGACTGTCAGAATGCCGTTCAGCTGCGTAGCAACAAACAAATAGCGAGCCAGGACAGGCGGTGGGCACATAGAAGTGAGACAACGGCAGCAGATGGCCAATTGGCTGATTAGCCGGCCAATCTTCTGTACGGAATTCTCCACATTCGTCCTTCTTTCTTTACACTCAGGCCGGTATTACGCTTGGTGGGAAAACTGGGTAAGAAGCCAGTTCTGCCCAGTGTGAGGCGAGTTCGAGGTCCCGGGAGCTCACACAGTCAGTGTCATAGACACATCATTGAGGATATGAGCCCATGGTCCATAAGAACTACTTAGTGGCAGTTTGACCACACCAGTTTAGAAAGTGTGATGTCAAAATGATTTAAAGTGTCTTAAAAGTCTGGATGGATTCTCTCTATTGAATATTGATAAATACAGTTTAAGTCAGCAGGCATCACGTTCAGCAAGTTGGATGGCATTATACCGTGATTTATTTAGAAGTGGACTGACGGCACTTACACGTACCTGGCCCTGAGATCATGCAGCCTTATAGCAATAAAGCTGCATCCAGAATAAAATCACCCCCACTGCGCAATTGTCCACTTTCCTTTCTACAGTACAGTACGATGTGTCAGTGAAATCACTAAGGGCTGACTAGCAGGACATCCCTGCCTCCTCCCACTCAAGCTGGGCTTGTGTGAGGCAGAACAAGCCCCCCCACCCCCCCTTTTCCAGTGCCTTCATCACATGTGTTTTTTAACAGCCCCAATTTCCGGACGTGCTGCTGAGGCCAGGAGAGGAGTACAACCACACCACGAGTTTCACCTTCAGCACTGCATGAGGGCAGCCGAATAACAGCCCTGCCTTTCTGCCAGGAACAGGGGGCGTCCCACTTGGCATAAATACTTGCTCAATGAGTGATAGGCGTTAACTCCTTTGAATGAATAAAACTGCTTAAATGAGCTCAACTTACAAGACTCACACCTGTAGCTTATTGATTCCGCCACTTTAGCCCGCAAGTATCAAATCATCTTACATCCATTCAGACTAGGTGCTTTTCGGTAAATATGAAATTATCTGTACAAATTGATAGATTCAGATATATATGCCACAATTCCCTGAAGAAGAAAAAATACCCAGACAATCTAATTAACAATGTCCACGGGTATTCTGAAGGTCAGGCACCGGAGGCAGCTGACAACCTCATCATAGTTGATGATAATAAAATGAATTACTTGCTTGAGGGGGAAAAAAAAAGTCTACAGCTCCTTTCAGCTAAGATAACATGGAGCCGAATCGGCATGTCTAACCTCAGTGCAGTTCAGACATGCGTCATGTTCATAGGCGTCCTGTTTACAAATAGCACTTTGTGGATGATATACTGAACATTGTGTTTTTGTACCATGGGGTAATTGCTTTAATTAAATCAAAAGGAAATAAATGTGACATATGTGCCTGACCAGACCTGTGCAGTAGATCTAACCTTTTCTATCTGGTTAAAATAGAAAAGTTTTGTTTTATGGTGATACCGTCATACCTGGAGCGAAGAAATGGAGTGGAGAGCATCCTCCCCCTGCAGGTTGCAGGAACCAGAAGCAGCCGATGAATCAAACAGTACAAGTACAATTTAATAACACCAAGTACCAGGGGAGAGCTTGAGTGGAGACAGGCTTGAAGAGCGAACGGTCATCCATGCATATTCATAATACCCCACGCATAACCTTATTCTTAAAAGGTTCATCTGACTAAACTACATCTTAAGCAACTTAGAATACAAAAGGTCAATGTGAGCAACGTTTGGGAACATTGTTACCGCAAGAATAAAACGCTTTAAATGGTTTTCTTCAGAACTCCAGCCCCCCCTACAGGCTTCCTGTGTGTCTGAACAGTACAAAGCAATTATGTTTACTTATGTAATGCATTTAAGTGGTTGTTATAATGGGTCCTTTAGGATGTTTGCACTGATGTGCACATTATGGCCGGGGGGGGCACACTGGAATTACTACAACTTCAACTGGATGTAAATAATTATATATATACACACACACGCACACACACACACACAAGACTGCAGCACTTTATACATACTGAATTAAACAAGTCAACAAGAGTGATTTAGCATGCCTACTTTTCAGCCACCCATTTATTTTTTTCTTTACATTGTATTTTTTGCAATTTGTGATGCGGTATATAGAGGACATTAAACTTCTATACGGGTCCCGAAAAAAATTAATTCACGCAGGGAATTTTTCCACTCTGATGGTTCAGCTAGAAGTTTAAACTTTAATGTAAACATACAAAAAAGCCCATACACATTTTCTACAGCATCACAAACCACTTGTAGAATAGAAATATAATGTATCCCTTAAAAAAAGTCTGGGATCCAGTTTGCCTACCATGTTTTTATGTTTAAAAACTAGAGAAAATTAAAAAAAAAAATGCAGTACAAACCAGGAAGAACATAAACCAACACACTCAAATTAAAACCTCATATTCCCTTGTTATGTAAGCAAAATCACTTAAATTTCTAAAAGATACACCTTGATAAAAGTTTAATGATCTTTCTCTGGACTCTCACTCCTGTGAGGGCTTCCTGAAGGGGACCGGCTGGAACAAGAAACAATGTTAATAAAATTCTCACCATTTTGTAATTTATTTATTTATTTTTTAATCACTATGCACTACAACTAACAAATAACACCCGTAAAACATACCTTCGTTTTGAAGGTGATGATCTACATTTCGATTGGCTGGAGGGAAAAAAAAAAAAGTTTATAAGGATAGTTTTAGTAGCAGTTAGGCGACTGCAACCTCAGACAAGCCCTAAAATAAAGTATGCTTTAGTACCACTGGAGATGCTCTACTTCTAAAACGCATCCCTGAAACCTATAATACTGTGGGCTCCATATGTCATTCCAAGAGTCTGTATGCCTTATAGAGTAACTAAATACCCCAAATCCAGAAGGAATCCTCAACATTCTCCAATTGCACACCACCCATCTGGGAGCCTGTGGCACCACTGGGAATGGGGCCGAACGCCCGTTACCATGTTTGTGTTTAACAAGGGCTCACCTCCGGGTTGGAGAGCTGGATTTGGATCTAGCCCCCGAGCCAGACCTGGAAGGGACATGGTATGCATAATCACTTTACATTTTCAATCAATGGTCATCAGGTGTTTCCTTCAATGAATGATTTGTTTAAAACTGCTTTTCTCCCATTATCACGATGACTGATTAGTTCATCCATACATAAACACAATGCTCAAGATATAGGGAAAGGCAGAGCCTGAAATACAGCACTAAGAAGCATTTCAATATTCAGAAAATTAGTGCCAATGTGAGTTTAAAAGGATTAGGAGTTTGAGAGGTATCTGTCATATGGAGTCACACGTCCCTTGGTAAAGGCAAAACTGAAGAATCAAAAGCAAAGCTTACCTGCTCCTTCGACGAGAGCCCGATCTGGACCTTGATCTAGATCTTGCTCTTGACCTGCAGATGAAAGGATTTTTAAGAAATGCATAGGACCACCTACTTCACCTTGACCCAAAAACTAGTTTGGACACCAACAATGTAGACTCACCTGGATCTCTTGGGAGTTACAGATCTAGATCTCCTGGGAGAAAATGATCTTGACCTATAATACAGAGTTTGCAGTGAAAAAAATGTTTTATCCCAGGTAGCTGACATGAGAATCTCTTCCACCCTCCAAATTCCATCCTCCTGTGATGTGTCGATCAGCTGTTTGACTGATGACACAATCATAATGATGCAGTCATACGATTTAAGTTAACTTGATAGAGACAGCAAGCATTTACATTAATAAAACACGCTTAGGAAAGTTTTTTAAGTGTGTTATTAGGGCCAGGAAATTATCACATTAACACAAAGTGTTATTTTTTTTTATCTAATTAATGCATTTTAGATAGATCAATTAAATGCATATCAGTAAAGTAAAATCCCTAATATCAATTTGTCATGGTAATAATTATTAAAATCATGCAAACATAATAGTAATAAAATGTCACTATGGAGCTAAACGTATGGTTACAAAATCGATTAAACATGTCGCTAGTGAGCTAAATATGCATTAATAGTCTAATGAAATGTCCATTAAACCATAATAAAACATGTTCATTATACTAGCAAGTGTAAATGATTTTTAATAATAAAATACATTTACAGGTTTTTTTTTTTAATGTAAAAGGATGCTGCTGCTATCGAGCCAACTTGAAATTTACAACTGCATCATTACAGCAGCATTGTCAGCCATACGGCCAACATTACAGGAGGAAGGAATTTGAATGTTGGCTGAGATTTTGCATGACCGATCCCATTGGAGCAGAAAACAATTACAGACTGACATGTGATTTAAAACTCTGCAGAACTACTTTGCAGCCTACTGCAGGGACCATCCAACATGCCATGGCTCAAAATATAGTCACGTTACACAGAGAGCCAAGGGTGGATAAACAGCTCTCTAACAAACCAATGTCCATCAAACACAAATAAGAACAACAAGCAAGCCTTTGAAAGTCACAGCAGGTGGGATTATCGTGCCTGCCCATCACAACTGCCATAATGTGCCGGGAAACTCCTGGCCCTCGGTACGCACCTCCTTCCGCGGCTCCGGCTGCGCGAGCGGGAGTACCTCCTTCCCCGGGACCTGGACTGTGACCGGGACCGGGACCTGGACCTGACCACATCCAGAGACAGTACGATGAGATGACAGAGCATTACTGCTTAGCAGCAGACCGAGTCCATCTGCTCCTGTTCCGCTCAATGCTCTAATGTTACTCTTCTCAAGGCTAGGCCCTGTGGCTGGCTCAGATCATTACACAAAACAATACACTATGAATATTTTGTATACAGTACATGAATGAGTCACATATTACAGACTAGGATGTTTCCATTCTGTATGAAATAGACAAGTCTTTCTGTCTATTAAGTAAATTACATTATTTTTAAAGGTTGACATAGAAACAAAAAACAGTGATTGATACTTAAAATAAACCTTGCAAGTTTGCAGGTCGACCCTCTTTGGACCAAGGTCTAGGAGATCTAGCAGCATCTATCAGCCGTTCTCTGCATCTAGACGCGTTCTTCAATCTAACGATGATCGCACTGACAGCCAAATCGCTCAAGGTGAGGCTTGATAGATGCAGGGCGGTTTTTCTAGACGGGACCGTGGTCAACCGGGTTGTTCCTCTTTACGGACCGAGGCCCAGATCGATAGCCAAAATTTATCAGCCTGGCAGTCGTTGGGTCGCAAGTGAGTTCTCTGCCCTCTATGAAATCTTAAGGTGCGGCTAGGAGTGGCAGGTGCTCACGGGGGTCTGGCCTCCTACGCGGGTCACCTCAAGGTCTAGAAGGACCATGAGTGTCCAATTCGCTAGGCGTCTCACGAAACCGAAAAGGCCTTTGACACTTTCAACCAAGACGAGTGACTCAAATGGAGAAACCTGAAAGGTTTTGATCAGGTGGGTGATTAATATCGCAGCAGCATTTCAGAATGTTATTTTTGAAAAAGAAAAAAGAAAAAAAAAAGAAAAAGGCAAAAAGGTCAGAAACAGCAAATCAAAATAGTAATTCTAACATGTTTGCTTGCATAAACACACGCTAATGTCAGTATTATTATCATTATCATCATTTGTTATTTTTTTTTTCCTTTTAAACTTTAGCCAGAGTAGCTCACACTGAGTATGAAATGAGATGTGGTGCATTCTGGGATCGCACTTACCTGCTCCTCCGACGCCGACTGTAACGGTGACAGTCATAGGCATAGTGACCCTTCTCGCCGCATTCGTAGCACCTGTCGTTGGGGTCAAAAGGCCGCCGGATGGGGGGGCGGTCGTACCGAGAGCGCCTCGGCATTCCTGTAGACAGCTCGACTCGAACTCGGGACCCACAGATTATCCTGAAATGAGCAAACAATGTCCCTGACACGGCTGAAGACACTGAAGAAGACGAGAAACATTTGGGGATCTTGGTTTTCCCTTAGCTTCCAAGCAGACTGTGTCGTATGACAAAGGCGGAAATCCCGGTGGAGCCGCAGCACACGCTGCACTCTGCTCATTTGGTTTTCTGGGCTTCAGCCAGCCTTCTGCCATCACTGACACACAAGGAGGAAAAAAGGCCAAATGCCTGCAAATTTGCTAAGGGCCCGGCGCCCATCTCATCGCTACAGATGTGGTTTTGGCGCTCTGGCGTGAGCAGGCTGCAGCAACCCAGGGGCTGGAGCTAAAACAAAACTCTGGTCTGCTTGCCAGCCAGCGCGATTACAACATATAGGCCAGCCATCTTAGGCTTGGGGGGGGGGGCAAAACTAGTGGCAAAAAAATACTGAAAAGTTGCTATCTGTACGTTTTGGTGATGCAGTGACTCATAGATCTATTTTCATCCAGGCCCTGACAGGAATCGCACTTCTTCCATCAATCGCACATAATGTGGGAAATTCTGTTAGTGTGTAATCAGAATGCACAGTGCAAAATGAGCCGCACTCATTTTATTTATGGGAACACTGAGATTCCTCAAAACAACCCAGGTGACAGAAAATACTAGACTTATCCAATTTAATTTCTTTTCATTCCTTTGTAATGAAATGCCAGTCCTTTGGGATGAAATCACAGGTGATCAAAAGCTTGAAATATCGTCATTTTTGAGCACCCAGAGCAGAGACTTTATTATCAGAACAAATCAGCACAGTCTGGGTCTTGCCTCCTTCACGTGAAACAAGGAATTACATTATCGCCCTGAAATACATTAGATATATGCAAAGTGTTTACTTCCATCACTGTTTGCATTAACAAATTCATTATATTTCTTCTTTCAATTCTGATAAGTACGTCTGCATATTTACATACATAGGAACAAAAGCACCAGAATGGCACATCTGTATAATGAAAATCCTCACTGGAACCACGTTTTATGCTGAAAGTATCAACAGCTACCATTTTCTGACTCACACATAGAAATGTATGCAATATTTGTTTGTTTTCCCTGCAAGCCCTTAATATAATAGCAGACTAAATATTCTATCAACTAAAGTGAACCAAATACGCGAGTATTTAATTTCTGTGCCTTTCACTGAGGCCCTCATTTCCTGGCTTGCAACCAAATACTGCTGACAACGAGCAGAATACCTGCAAGTGTATTTTTATAGACCATTCCCTCCATGCAGTCTCATGCAGTTCAACCTGAATGCATCAATCCTATAGTGAAAATCCTACTACACGCATTTTAAAACCAACAATGGCTCTATATTTCAAAAGAGCAAATTACTTTGCCTGACCAGCGAACGTCCTGCACACACCCTTTGATCACATTTGGCTCTTGGGGTCACCGAAATCATCAGACCTGGTATATGGAGTGGATTCCCTTGGTAACTGCTCAGACTACGTCACCAAGCCCAGCGGTCAGGACACCGCCATCTCTGGGTTCCGGAACCATCCACTTACTTTCCATCCAGGCCGCGGACAGCATCTTCTGCATCCCTTGGATCTTCAAACTCCGCAATGGCAAACCCTGGAGGATTCCTAGCAATCCACACTGTTCTCAAAGGTCCATAATAACTGAATGCTCGCTCTAGTTCTCCTTTGCCCGCACCTGTCCCAAGGTTACCAATGTAAACCTTAGTTTCTGGAAGGAAAAATAAAAAAAGTGGCGCTGCAACTCCAGTTGTGGATGTATAGGCCAGTTCAGGTCCATTAATGCAAACATATATGCTTCATCTGTTTCTGAGGAAAGACTACATTGACATTTTCATAGAGCAACTACACTATGAAGTCAACCAGAATTAAAACCTTTAGACTTAACGTCCTTTGGAGGCAATTGTACTGAAGCCAGCAACCTGATTAGCATATTACTACCCTCTCATAACTCCATATATGGCTTTATCATGGCTACAATGGGTAGTAAAGACCACCTTTTGATATTCACAATTACAATGCTGCTTTTCTCCCACAACAGCCAAAATAAACAGTACCCAGCCTTGACTTCTAAGACAGAAGCTCCTTTATCATGATAATTTAAATGACTCCTAACGCACCTTGACTAACCGTACCATTCAGATACGATTCATCCGGAATTCACACGTATAATATAGCACAGAGGAAAAAAAGCTTGAAATTCAAAATACCGAAAATCCACAGTAAATAAATCAATCCAATTAAAAACAAGTCTGTCTACACGATCCAAAATGCTCACGAGGTTAAACACGTCTGCATCCTTCACTGCACGCTTCCAGAGGTAATTTGCTCTTTGAATTATAAGCAATTTAAGGTTTTTATTCACACTCCAAACCAACATTACTCTGTTGTCCCAAATTTTAGTGCTGAGCTGCAGGTCAGATCAAAACCACATACAAGAATATTATACCTAAGAATTATTATTCAAAAGTTTCCAAATATAAACCTTTGGTAGATTAGGTGGAAAACAATAGATAAAGATCCTAATTAGAAGTGTAATGGGTAGCGAGGTTAAACGGCAACTGGCGCAGCGGTTCGGGACAAAGGCACGCCGTCCATCTCCATAGGGACAGCTGGCGCGCGTCCGCACTTCCTCCGGGCCGAACGCGGGAAGTCCGCGCATTCATGGCAGGCAGCGTGTCGGGACGCGCGGATCGGGGCCTGCATACGGGCCCTGCGGCCAGCGCCGAGGATTTACAGCCTTACCAGAGACTAAACCCTGCCAACGGCTTGGGAGGTTCCAGAAATCACGCATAAAACCGGGGGGGATTTTCATGGCTCTCATAGACGTTCAAGGATGTAAAAACCGATTCCCCAAGAAAAGTTCACAGTAATTACGGTACTTTTTCCCCCCCAGTTACAGAATTACAGAAAACTACTACGGAAATGTGGTTAAACGGTTTAAACCCTTAAAATACGCACGATATACCCTGCGAGAACCAACGCAATGTTAAGCCCCATCTCCTGTTTATTCACTGCAAAAGTAAACGTAAAAAATAAAAAAGTTATTGAGCAAAGGGACAAGAAAATCACCTTAATGTAAGCGCCGAGCAAAAGCCACGAGGAGTTTCACTTTGTGCGCGATTCGGCGTCTGTGGGGGCGAAGGGCCCGGTACTACGCGCCGCGCGTTACGGCCCTGTGGGGGCTAAGCGGCCGGGATCGCACGCACTCGGATTTATATCATTCCCAGGTATCCGGGCGAGCAGAAAAGGCAGCGAGGGTTATTTAACGTGCGAGGCCGCGTCACTTGGCAAACTACAGCCGCGCTTCGGGGAGAATCCATTTTCGGCATCGAGGCGCGTACCGTGCCGCAGATACACGCCAAGCGGCTAACCAGCGGGCGCTCGGTAAAATACATGAGGAAAATATTTACCTCTTTTTGAAGAAAGTATAGCTATTTCGCTTATTTAAATACGTTCGACTGAGAAACCTGGCTAGTCGACGGCCCAGAAGGAAGCTAACTAGCTGGGCAGTTAGCATTAGCTTAGCTTAGCCAGCTAGCATCTCGGCAGCGGCAGTTGCGACATCGCCGAACATCACCGACTTGATTTTTTTCCCCGAAGATCCATTTCGTCCCGAATGTTCATTATAGGATATTTTTCTTTTGCACATTTTTCGATGTGCGAGCCACCCGGCCGAAGAGGAAGGCGCGCAGACGGCGGCGGTTTCGGATGGCGCGCAGACGCGGCCCTCCGCCATTACAGCCCGCCCGCCAGCGCCGCGGATCCGCGCCTTCGGCGGCCCGGGAAGCGTAACGAAGGGCCCGCAAGCTGCACTGCGCTCCTCGGCTACAAGCAAAGCTGCATCCGCGGGATTAAAAATGTACCTAGCGCGATGAAAACGGCACGGCGTGGGCGCCACTCACCTGCTCCGTAGCGGCCGTGCCTAGACATGATACTCGGGCCGGGGGCTTTTCGGCGGCCGCTCCTCGGTGACACAGGCGCCTAAAGACCGCCCATCGCGGCGAGAGCGCCAACTGCCGGCGCGCTTCCGTCCTCAGCCCTCCAGGGGGCGTCCGCAGGCCACTGCGCACAATGTCCTTATTGCAGTGCCCGTGACGAGATTTAAAAGAAAAAGCAATATATATGTATAATAACATACATACGGCCGGAAAAGCAGTTTTACGCCATTAAAAGAACCCTATCTGAATTCGACACTGCAAATCGTACCATTCAGACCAGTGGGTGTAATGCTCAGTACGCCATTGCTCCAGCGTCGATAGTAACGATATTTTAAGGCAAAGACCTGTTTCCATTACATTCTAATTTTAATTACGTATTATACAATCTATTATTCTATGCTCCATGCGCAAAAGTTTTCTTTGTTTAGGCTCAATAATTATCGGCACTAAACTACATACTAATTTTGTAAACAACTGTTTTTGTGTGTGTGAGAACTTCCGGGCAGAATGTTCGCTGGCAGACGCAGATGGCGCCTTGTAGCGTCTTTATGGGCTGCAGCTGAAGCCGAGATGGGTGCGGAAGCGGGATGTCGCCGGGAGAACATCTCTGTCCGTAGCTGCGAATGCGCTGGTCTGGGGCATTTCAGCACTTCTCAGCAGCCGAAGGGCGACTCGCCACGCAAATGTACCAAGGCGCAGTTTTATTCATAAGCACGCATAAAAATACAAAATACAGCCTAGAATAGTCATATTAGTTTAAATACCATTTACAG
This sequence comes from Petrocephalus sullivani, assembly GCA_026780845.1. Lineage (NCBI taxonomy): Eukaryota > Metazoa > Chordata > Actinopteri > Osteoglossiformes > Mormyridae > Petrocephalus > Petrocephalus sullivani. Next base: position 4,619,981 of record JAODKM010000058.1, on the reverse strand, counting down.
CAGAATTGTACAATTCACATGCTTTTATTGTACTTGGCACTTTTTGTTTAAATCCATTTGCGATCAGGATCTTCACTGTTCATTCTTAACCATTCGCAGAGAGGCTGCTGTATGTGACACTGTCTCACATGTAATTGTATTTTTCAACGGAACAATACGTTTTAAATTTCCTTCTTCACACTTGATATTAGGTTCCCCACGATTTTCACTTGACACTTAGTCAAGCTTCTCCTGCGTTTTAAACACATGAGCATAACAAACCCTAAAACAGTCCCCGAGCCAATTGGCAGTTATGCAAAACCGTGCTTATTCATAGCTAAACATCAAACTCGAGCACCGGCATTTCTTTGTAAGAAAATCCAATGTGGACTCAAAGCGCATTACACAATGTGTGCATCATCACACACAATGTTAAAAAAAGTGCAACAATTTCTTGCTCATGAGCAGCACACATCTGCCAGGAGGGAATAATCCTTTTCAAAGCCACATAAAACAGGTAATAATTGGCAGTAGAAATGTATGTAAGCCCAGGGGAAGCACATTCTGCATGTGCTGTTGGGTTCGTTTTGTGGTCAGGAGCACTTTCCACAGAGGTCAAAGCTCATTCCTACAAATGTGTACTCCCAACCTTGAAATGTTTGCACATTAAACCCAGAGCAGACTGCTGAGCCCCTGGGCGTGTGTGTGTGTGTGTGTGTGTGTCTTTGCCCCTCCACAGGTCACTGGGTGGAGATCAGGTTGACGATCATGCCGATGATGCGTGACCCCCTTGGGCAGGTGCACAGGTCCATGCTGGGGCTCCTGATCTTGTCCTCCAGCAGCTGGTCCAACTCCCAGCGTAGCTCTTTCACCAGCTCAGCCACCTGCAGAGGAGGGAAGCACTGGGCTGAATGGGAGTGTGCACGCATGCCAGTGTTTGCACAAGCGTACGTGGGAGCGTGCACGTGTGAGCGTGCACGTGTGAGCCTTGCAAGTTTACTGACATCCCGAGTGTACCTTGCCCCGATAGTGCTGGAAAGTATTGGTGTAATAAGTGTACACTTATTGACTAGTGTTGTCAAAAGTACAGGCAGCTTTTGACTTACGCAAGAAACAGAGATACACACAGTTTACAGAAGTGCTAATATGTGTTCTTTAATATATATTACTTGTATTTTTTGGCTTGTTTTCTGCTATAAGGCATTTTGAAACCTATGGAGGTGTAAATCCAAATTGGATGGCAGTACATGTTTGTGACATCAGTCAAGCCTGTAATATCCTGAATATTATAACCAGTTATGTACTGGATTAAGGAAATATGAATTCCAGTGGATGTCTGTGGCATGGCGCAGTCCGGAGTCACCTGGTGCGAGGCAGCGGCGAAGCGGATCCAACCGTCGTCCAGGGACACGACAAACTCTCCTCTAAGCAGCTCGATGCTGACCTGCCCCCCCCCGAACAGCACCAGCGCGTACACCGACACCATGCTGCAGTCACGGATGAACACGCGGCTGGTCTTCACCTTCTCGTGGTACACCAGGTAGGGGCTGTCGTAATGGCGAATCTAGAGGTGTGGAAGAGAGTCACAGCTGTCACACTCTCACCCGTCTGTGGCATTTGTAACACCTCTTCATCCTCACGGAATCCACAATTATACATTAAGAACAGGGATCATTAATTATTATGTATGAAAAATTCAGAGAGATGATACTGATATGTCCTCTGATCCGGTAGACCGTATGGAGGCCACGTGAATAATTTCAGCAGATCGATTACAAGACCCAATACAGTATGTGAGCAAACAGTGGGCTGAAATGTTGCCATCATTCAGTGTGGCCTCTAAATATGACATTTATTTATTTAGCAGATGTTCTTATACAAAGTGAAATGCAATTGACAAGGCAGCGTCAGACAGTCCCAAGAGCAATTGGGGTTAAGTGTCGTACTCAAAGCCCAGCGGTGACATCACACTGCCAGATTTGAACCAGCGACCTTGCGATCGCAGGAACAGCGCCCTAACCTGCTGAGCCACACTCTGCCCTTATGGTGCAGGGGTGACAGCACTGACCGTGTAGTTGATGGAGGAGGGGTGGATGTGCACATAGCCATCGCTCTTGGTCACGAATCGCAGCTCCTCGGCCTTCGGCTGCATCTTCACAGCCCCCTTGCTCGTCTGCTTGTACTTCCCCTGCGGCGCCCTCACCTGGAGAAGCAGGGAATGCCAGTGGTCACTGCTGCGGTCAGTACCGATCACGTGACCCCGGCTCACATCCCAGATGGGCTCCTTTCTGCATCGTTAAAGCTGGTTTGCCTTGAGCAGAAGCACAGAGGGTCAGTCATCGCTCACCTGGACCACGTTGGGATAAAGAGCTGCACACAGGATGGCAGATATCAGTTTGATGTTGTCAGAGTTCAGGTTGGCCTGGGGGGAGATAAGGAGGATAGTCAGACAGAGTAGGGCTTCGCCGCTCACTCTAATCTCCAATCTGAGAGCTTGCATTGGTTCTAACCCTGTCGCAGGCATCAGCTGACATTCAGCATCTCATTCCCAAAGCTGCACTGAAGGGATGTTCTGACATGAACCATCGCCCACATTGATATTACCTCAAAGCCCGTGGCCTCCAGGATGCCGTCTGTTCCCCTGAAGGACAAGCGCTCTATGACTCTGGCCTTCAGCTCCTCCTTCACAAAGCCGATGTCCGACAGCAGCTCGGCAAACTGCCTCTTCAGACTAGCGATCTCCTGGGCGGGGGGTGGCACTCACTTAAAGCTACCATCACAATAATCATATCTCAGAATATGAAGCCACTTATACATTCCTCCTGCTCGATTAACCACATCAGTCAGCAGCAGGGTAAATGAAACTCTCCAACATCTAGAGGTACGGAAAGCTATGTCCATTATTGATTAATTGGCTAATTGTTGGTTCCTCCTACCTCAGCTAACCTGACAGATTCTGCCCACCCCAACCTCACAGAGGTGCCTTACTTGCAGGACTCTGCCAGACAGGAAGTTTTCCCTGCAAAACTGGAATCCAGCCTGGTTGCCCTTCCTGGCAGCAGTACACCAGCCCTATACAAAAAGTCACATTAGGGAATGTTATCTGGTCCCTAAGGAGTCCCCCCCCCCCATGCCCCCACCTACTGATTTAAAGATGGCACTTTAGATGTGGTATCATCCTGGTAAAATTATGCAGTGTACGTTTAAATAATTCTACAGTACCAGGGATAATGGCAGACATTTCCATATATCCCGTCGTTGTGTTTTCTTATAACCCATCAAAAGTTGCCCCCAGGACCAGCAGCCCCAACACCAGCCTTCATCATGAAGAGTGCAGTGCATTATGGTCCGGGCGCTGCACCTTGTATGCCTGCAGCAAGGCCAGATGGTCACTGTTGGCCACCGCGAAGTGCTGCTTCTGCTGGTTGGCCTCCTCCCGCTTGTCCCACGGAGAGACCTGTGCACAGGATGAGCTAAGGCCAGCTTGGACAAGGCTCTCTTATTGGAGGGGGTAGCATAATAATTCAATCCTATCCCATAAGACGTGTGCATTACCATACTCATAATGAATATTTCATTTACAACAAAAAAGACCTTAGATATAACTTTAGAAAAAAATATAGATATACGGAATTTAAATAATGCAGAATTCATTTGAATTTATCTATTTAATTTAACTTATTTAATCTGACCACTGCATAGCTCTGTGGACGGAGTGTGTAGCACAGAGGCTATAACCCTCAGGTCATGGGTCTGAGGCTGGCCAATGACCAGGCCTCATCTCCTATTAAGCAGTTCCTCTCAGGGATCAATAAAGTTTTTCTGATTCTGATAACAAACCGTTTTATCCAAAGCCATGTACAATTGAAAGGGCAGGGATAGACAGTCCCTGCAATTGGGGGTTAAGGGCCTTGCTCAGGGGTGGAATGGTGACATCACTCTGCTGACCCTGGGATTTGAACCAACGACCTTCCGGTTACAGATGCAGCATCCTAACCCACTCACAAAGGGGGACTTGAAGGCCAGGCTGGCGGCAATGGTCAGCGCCGGGTCCAGGCATCGGAAGATGGCGCCGAAGAGCATGAGTTTGCCGATGCGCACGTCCACGGGCAGGCAGGCCAGGTGGTAGCCCAGCGGCGTCAGCTTCTCCTCGGGCGTCAGGGCGCCCAGGTCCTGCAGCCGGCGCTCGGCCGCGTCCAGGCTCCCCGGCAGCGGCGGCTCGATTAGACGCGAGAACACATCCTCCAGGGGGCGCTCCGCAAAAACGTCCAGCACTTTGATTCTGTGGCAGAAGGTGCGGGAAATTAAAGGAAAAGGCATCTTGAGATGTGTGCAGTTAAAACACTCCTCTTTCTGAATCTGCCGCATTTGCAAGTCAAATAAATGTGCCGCGTAAACGGCCCAAGTTACAGCCTCCGGCCGCCTAGTACGTCACGAGGTGACCTGCATGGTGACTGATGTTTGCACAGCACATGTTCATGACCTTCAGTTGACTTTTAAGAAGACATCCCGGGCCCACTCAGCCACATAGGGAAACGACAAATCCTACAGAAAGTGAGGGGGGGGGGCTTCACCTGAGGCAGAGCTGCTCAAGTGGCACCCGCTGGATCTCTGGGATCTGCTGCTCTGCCAGTTGGTGTTTGAAGCAGTGGCTGGTGAAGAGGTGGAAGCAGACGCCCGAGGCCACACGGCCAGCCCTGCCCTTCCTCTGCAGCGCGTTGGCGCGGGACACCCACGAGTCCTCCAGGCTCTCCATGCTCTTGCTGGCATCATATCTAGAGGTGGGGGTGAGGAGGCATGAGCTGGGCAGGCCGTTGTGGGCGTCGCAGGGAGAGGAGGGCGAAGCTCACCTCTTCTCCTTCATCTTGCCCGAGTCGATCACGTAGACCACGTCGTCGATGGTGACCGACGTCTCGGCGATGTTGGTGGAGATGATGATCTTGGTGGCACCCTCGGGTGGGCGGCTGAACACGGCCTGCTGTTCTTCGTTTGTCAGTGAGGAGTGCAGCGGGTACACGACGCACCTATGGGGGGGGGCAGAAAGGCATCAGCAGTCCAACAGAAATGCTGTGCAAGGAACAGACTTATAGATCTATAATTACCAGTTTATTTAATTAGATACCTTACCACCAAGAAGAAGTCAACAATAACAGTATCAGTGAGGAGTGAGCAGTGGTGATACAGGATGTAGAATCTGCTCTCCAAGGCTCGAGTCAAACGTACCGCTTGTTCTTCCGGTTGTTGAACAGCCTGTTGGACTGCAGCTGCTCGTACAGCATCTTGATCTCACTCAGACCTGGCATGAATACCAGGATGGCACCTGGGCGGAGAAGGTGACAGGGAACAGCACGCGGTGGGCCCACACTGACCATACGGCGGCACCAAAGTAGCGGGCTTCCTATCACTGCATCCTTCTGAAAGGCTGAGCTGCAACTCAGCCTTAGTCTCACTGCAAGCAGATCCATCAAGAAAGCACACATCTCTGTGTGAGTGATCTCACCTGGTGGGTAGTTATGGTCCCCATCCACTATCCACTCCAGCAGACTCTCCACCAGGTCCATGTTGATCTTGTCGAGATCCATGGCGGCGAGGGTCTTCAGCACCGACCTCTTGGTGTCTGTTACCAACACGCATTGATCACGTCAACAGATGCACACAGAGCTCACTCTACAAGTGTTACATATTCGTAACAGCCACAAATAAACTGAAAGGTAAAACAGGTAAATTATGCTCCCAGTCAACATCCCAAATTGAAATCCCCCAATTTATTCCCTCGATGTTTGTTGCCAGTGTAACATCAATAACACTGACACAGTCAATGGTGGTGATAAAAATTCCTGTTCCAGTAAATATAAAATTAATGTGTGTAAACAATTTCAGGGTAGAGAGGTGTACAAACTGTGCGCATAAATGTATTTCAAAGCATCGCTGTTCACTGGCAAGTGCCATATTTACAGAAAACCATGCTATTTGCAAGCAGCCAGCGCAGAAGCTCCAGTTATGCGTTTGGGCCAACAATACAGCTGGCTATTTTTATTCAGGCAAGTCAGGTTAGACGCTTCGGATCAGGGGAATTGGAGCAAAGTCCTTCATGCGACTGGTCCCAACAACCTTCCTGCTGTGAATCTGTGTCTCGCCTACCACCCCCCCTGCGGCCGGCAGTGTCCTCCCTCTCACGCCTTCTCTCACTCTGATCGATTTGCACGCCAAGCAGAAAGTCACAAGCACTCCACCTTTGTATCTGACCGCCAGCTCCTGCAGGTTCAATTGCTGGTCAGGGACGGAGTCCTTGATGAAGTCCTTCTTCTGGAAGGACATGAAGGACCACATGTCGTCTCCAAGCTGGTCCACTGGGTTCCCGCTGCTGGTTTTCCTGGCAGATTGGGGTCCCGGCTTCCCAGACCGCGCGTATGGACTGCCGTCTTCCATAACAAACCTGCGTATTTAACAACCCCCCCTTGTGGTTAATGTCGACCCTGCACCCCCGAACACCACATCGCCCCCCAAGGGGTTTTACCTGGTCATGCCGATGGCGTCCTCCAGGAAGAACTGGTCTACGGGGAACATGCGACCTGCAAGCCAAGGCAGCACCAGTCAGACTGAGGGCCATAACTCAGCTGCTGTGAGAGGGGGGTGGGTCCAGCGGGCCCTCAGACCCAACACAAAGTGCTATTTGTGCTGGTTCTAAAGAGCACCATTCCCACCACCACCACCATGGTGTGATCCAGTTCAGTTTGAGGGGAACACTTAGTACTATTATGAATGGATGGATACCTCATTAATCTAAGGTGGGACACTACCAGTTCCATACCATGTTTAATATATGCAGTATACAAATGGCTTCAATCAGGAATATTTTACTATTTTGGGGATGAGATGAAAATCCATGAAATTGGCTCCATGATGTATGTAATTAAGAGGAGCAATCAGATAGAGCCTACATAGTCAATGGCTTGCTGTGGACCCCAGAATACCCCTGTGTGCCCCCCTAGCACATGTGATTAAGGGCAGGACAGGCAGCTTATGGGAAACGCGATGACCCAGTAAAGCGAGCCCCCCCCCCGGCACAGCCGCAGCGCTGACCTGGGATGTGGACCGTCTTGGAGCCACTGAAGTACTGAGAGAAGAGGTCAGCGTTGACCGTGGCGCTCATTAGGATGACCTTCAAGTCCGGCCGCTGGGCCATCACGTCCTTCAGGACCAGCAGCAGGAAGTCACTGACAGAGAAGGAAGTGAGGTCATCACCCACACTGAGCGTGGGTTGGGCGCAGAAGCTGCAGAATCAGAAGTTGGTGATGCGACCCACCTCTCCTCTGTGCGCTCATGCACCTCGTCCACAATGATGTGGGTCACCCCTCCCAGGTCGGGCTCCCCCTCCAGCCTCCGGAGCAGCACCCCTGTGGTGCAGTACAGCAGCCTGGTCACTGCGGACTGGCGGAGGGCAAAAAGAGGACTGCTGGGAATTATGTAATAACTACGCGTAGCGGCATAGGCCCCATATGACCATGTCAGAAATTTAAATTAATTAATTAATTAACTGGAAAAATTCTGCATTAATGGATCCGCCAAACCATCCTACTGATCCATTTCAACAATTCAGGAATTGAAGTTACTAAAAGTATTCTCCATGAAGTCGCGTTTCGTTTGGGCACGAGCGGCCGTGCCGCACTGATGCACGGCAGGACGGGGCTGCACCGACCCTGACAGTCTCCAGGCGGATCTGGTAGCCCACGGAGTTCCCGAGGCGCTCGACGCGCTCCTGGGCCACGCGCTCCGCCACAGAGATGGCGGAGATGCGACGTGGCTGCGTGCAGATGATGTTGGCCACCTGGTGCGGGGGCCCCTTCAGGCTGTCATCCAGGATGAACTGTGGGATCTGGGTGGTCTTGCCGCACCTGAGCACCAGGGGGGATAACAAAAGCATGGCTAATGGCGAGACTAGCGCAACCCTGGGGGCGGGGGGAGGCCTTTAGAGAAAATCCGAAAAAGGTCCTCACCCAGTCATCCCGCTCACGACTAACACCTGACATTTATCCAGCAGGTTCAAAATCCGCTCCTTCTCCTGCCAGGCTGGGAGGTTCTGCCTCTCCTGGAGCATTGAGAGGTAGCGCCTGGAGGTCTGAAAGGTAGGCAACAGCGCACCCATGAGAGCATTCTGAGCAGCAGTTACTGCAGATCAGACAAACAGACCAACACAGCAAATAATCTAGTAGAATTGTGGCATGGGATGAGTGCTGAGAGTAGCTGGATTTGCATTTAAGAATGCTGAAATGGGGTCGTGGTTTATACTGACATTCTGATCTCCAATGGCTGCCTGCTAATGTTGACAAATGCTACTAATAAAACAGTTCAAGTCCAGAAAAAGGGCGATAAACCCCGTTTCCAGAGATGGCTTTTCACACCGTCTTTGCCCTAATTTCACTCTCCAGCTAATGTCGTATTGAAAATGCAGCAGAAGGCTTTGGAACACGCTTGCAGAGAAATGTGAAATTATACTTTAGTGCCAGCAGGGGGAGCTCTGGGAGCCACAGAACCACAGGGGGAGTTCAGGGAGCCAGCAGGGGGAGCTCAGGGAGCCAGCAGGGGGAGCTCAGGGAACCACAGCGCGAGCTCAGGGAGCCAGCAGGGGGAGCTCAGGGAGCCGCAGCGGGAGCTCAGGGAACCACAGGGAGAGTTCAGGGATCCACATGCAAGGACTCTGACAATATGCTCTATGGCAGCGTTTCCCAACCCAGTCCTCGGGGACCCCCAGACAGTCCACCTATTGCTCCCTGCCAGGTCCCAGTCGGAGCTGGGAGGGAGCAAAAACATGGGCTGTCTGGGGGGGGTCCCTGTGGAACGGGTTTGTGAAACACTGCCATAGAGCATATTCTCAGAGTCCTTGCATGTAGTGTGTTACATGCATCGAGCCAAGGCATCCCCAAAGCACCAAACTGCCAAACTGTCTAAAGGCATAAAAGCCTGGCCACACTCTGGGGGCGGGGCGTTCTGAGGCTCACCTGTTTGCTCCCAAACTGCCTGCACAGCTTGCCGTTGTCCTGGAGGAGGCCCCCCGTTCTGGCTGCATACCTCTCCGTCAGCTTCTTCCTCAGCTTGACGTAACTCTCGTTCTCCACAGGCACCTCCAGGGCCTCGTCCTCCTGCTCCTGCTCCTCCTGCTCTTCTGGTGACCGTCTTGCATCCGAGATCTCCATCTCTGAACCTGAAGAACACGATACAGGACCTCTACTAACTTCTGCATTTGCAGGCTTCCTACATACAAAAATATCAACCTTCATATTAATATCGCCCGAGTCTTCATTACACGAGGAACTCACCTTCCCGATGCTTGCTGCTCATGCTGTTAGAGCCACTGTGTTCCGTTTTGCTTATGGAGCCCCTTGCGGCCTTGTGCCTGGGGGGGGCGCTGGGTGGCATCACCACAGGAGGGGGAGAGCTGTATTTGTGATGGGAGGTTGCCAGCAGCTCCATGATCCTGGCCTCATCCTCGAAGCAGGTGATGAGGGTGTAGACCGCCGGCTCGCTGGACCGGGCTGAGGCCAGGGCCTCACCGTAGAGGTACTCCGTCACCTGGAGCCGGCCGGCTGGGCTAAGGTTTTCATTGTTGGTGCTGAAGGCCACCAGGGCCGCCTGAAAGGGGTAGCGGTTGCCTCTGGGGAAGCGGACCTCCAGCTCGTACTCGGGGTGGGAGTGGCTGCTGAAGCCTGGACGACTTGGTCCCGCTGGGTCCGCGGGCTGCTTCGTGTCCGAGGGAGCCTGGTGCTTAAATTTGCACTTCTCCCCAAACCTGCAGCCTGCTCCCTTCAGGTAGAACCTGCAGACGTCCTTGAGGCGGACCGAGGGAAGCTTCTGCTCGGCACCGTCCCGGCCGTCCTCCGCCGGCCTGGAGAAAAGGTGTGGATCCAGAGAGACAGTCCACACACTGTTGGCGATGCGTTCCGTAAAGCGCTCCCCAAAGATGGCCGCCAGCGCCAAGGCCTCCTCCTGTCGCTGGGCGAGACACTCATCCATGGGGATGTTCTGCAGGCCCTCGGGGACGGAGACACCGGGCCCATAGCGCTCTGCGAAGACCTGCAGCAGCAGGTGCTCCAGGGTGGCACCCACCTCGCCCGTCCCGGCCTCCAGCGCTCGCTTGCTGCGCTCTCTATCAAAGCCGTACCTGCAGCGACAATAGCATCAGCACCTGCACCTCTGCTTGATGTTATAATGCATATATTGGTTTCTTCTGATAAGCTGACCCAGCACTGTGGTTAGCAAATTCATCACCATGGGTTTGCCTTGTACAGACAGGCAATACATTTCAATGCATTTCACAAGCCTATAAAAAAAAAAAACAACTATGGATGACCACTGCTGGTTAACCCTTTCCTTACATCACTGTTTAGTAACAAAAAGCTCCATTACAAAAATAACTTGTGACGCAGTACCTGCACAGTTTCCCAACAGCAAAAAGAGAGACTGTTGGCTCAGAGGCACGACACTCTTCCTCCGTTTCTGCTTCCAGTGCAGGACTTTCTGCTCTCTCCAAGGGCTCATCGTGGGTCTCCCAGAACTGGCCTTCTTCACGGTAGTCTAGTCCATCATACTCTTCCTCCTCGGATTCAGAACCCGACTCACTGAAAGGAGAAGGAGCATTAAGTCAGTTTCTGAACTAAAAGGCAGATCTGAAGTAGCATGCTTTACTACCAAGGCCAACAATCAGGTGTGAGAAAAAGGCCTCACTCGTAAGGCTCCTCAAAGTCCTGCGTCTGCAGCTCCCGCAGGAGCTCCTTCACCAGCGCCTGGTTCTCTGAGGACATGTGGATCTTCTGCAGAGGCGTCTGCGGGAGGTCAGGCCTGGGCCGGCCGCTCTCGTCCGTCCGCCGTGCCCTGGGACGCTCGCTCTCGTCCGTCCGCCGCACCCTGGGACGCTCGCTCAGGAGGGATTTCGGCACGCCCATTCCAGTGCCCCTGCCCCTTCCCCGACCCCGGCCTCCCGTTCCTCCTCCTCTTCCTCGCCTGATATGCGCACTCCGCACACCTCCATGACTGCTTCTACAGACCAAGAAGAAATAAAAGAAAAAATGCACATGGACCAAAGACACACCACATACAGTCAATACATAACTTAATACAATTTGTTCTTTTCCCACATATATGTTCCTACTTGCTTGATTGACTGGGCCCGAAGTCAAGACTGAAGTCATCTCCGTCATCCCAGCCGCTGCTGGCCCCCTTCCTGCTGCTGCCTCCTCCTCGGGGTTTGTTGAAACGACCCCCTCCTCGGTTCGGCTTCCCTCTCCTTCTCCCACTCATTCCTTCACCCCTCTCTGAACAGAGCATATATTAGTTTACAAACTTACTGCCATATGTAAACAAATATACAAAAGATCTAATTAATTACAACTTTTTACGTCCTTCCAACACAAACATTGAATATGGAATCCTATAAATCAATCTTTAAATTCTTAAATCATTCTGCTAAAACTGTCATAGTCACTAAATTTTTAAATAGTTTTAAATGTTTTTTATTAATCATTTTAAAACGACTCCATTATACAGTATCCTTTATTTTCTTTTATGAACTATGTTTTTTTGTAAAACAAATAGCTATAGCACCGACAAAGCATATAACCGTTTGTGTAGCGTCATGAAACTCTATTTCTAGAGAGAGACGAGGTGACTATGTGCGCTGCACTCAGGCACAAAAAAGAAACGTGTTCACAGCATTACATGCCGATTATAGTATTACATAAGCAGGAGCTCGTGAAGTCGTCGCGGAAGTTAGCAGATCAGTTGGAGCTGAAGCTCGCTTTCAAACAGCGGACGATAAAGTAAACGATCCTACCACGTTTCCGCTATCATTACATCAAGAAACACTCGTTTAAACGCTGCTAACGTAACAGAAACAACGCATAAATCGTAAAAATATGATTTCCCCCAACCTTAGAAACCCCAGTCTGCTTGCCGGCTCATCGGCATGTTTCTGATTGGCTCCGCTCTCAAAGGCCAAAGGTTTTACTTCCTGTTATGTGTAGGAGGCTGTCGCTATGGTAATAGTTTGTGACGTACATCGCTATCAGCCCGGTAGGCTCGGTAATTTGCTAAAACTATGCGTTATGCAATTAATATGTTCCCCGCAATATATGCCATTTTATTAAAAATGTAATGTACTCAACCGAACGTCCCAGCAGGGGCGTATCAAGCTTTTTAAAAGTGGGGGGGTTCTAGGATGGGGAAGTAAAACTCCCCTTGAAATGATCACAACCAAATTATAATATAATTATAATCAATGCCAACTATATATAACTTCCTGAATTTCTACATGTTCTTTACATCTACACTATGCAAATAAACGGAGTCTCTCTTGTCCCGCCTTTTCCTTTCGTGCATCATAATATTGCATGACAAAAACAGAATAATTGCTTCAGCTAGGACACAGCTCTATGATAGGAACATATGATGCTGCACGAGACAGACTGAAGCATGGAGGTACTTGCCTAACGTACGCGGTAAAGTTACCCCCTAGCTAGTTGCTATTACGTTAAATGCAGTGCCATTGGCTATCAAAGGCTCACGGGGATAATTAACCTCGTCTAGCATACATTGTGTACAAAATGCTGACGTTACGGTGCTGTGAATTTTGCATTACTAATTTAGCATGATACAGCTAGTATCAGATATCACTTTCTCAGGGACATGCGGTCAGGTCATAGTGAGAAGTAAAAAATAAATAATGATAAAATTTATATTAATATTTCTGTAAAAAAAATATTTTTGTATGATTCCAATCATTCACATATAATTTTCAAAATCGTTGGCTGTCCGTATTTCCCGCTCAGATAGAGAGGAGCCTTCTGCTTTCTCACTGTATGTCACCAATCTAATGTTTGCACGCACCTATATTATATGTCCTCACTTTCCATAGAATAGCGCATGTATTTCGCGTATGTGTACAACGAAGTTAGTCTTGCTGATCTGATGCAAAACCGCAGCGAAAATGCAGGAGGTGAGGCAGCCAGTACCTCTGCCTCACTGAAGGGGGCGTGCGTGAGCCCGCGGGATTATTATTGCCGCTACGCTGGCTAAAAATCGAGAAATTAAGTTCACTATAGCACTCCATACTATTATTACTTATTTTTGTTCTGAAAGAGCCAGCGCCTCACCTGTCACAAACCTCACCGCACATTCTTCCCAAATCCAACAAGACTGTACTTTCTCATTCCCTCGTCACTGACGCGAACTGATACCTTTGCTGTGATTGGCTGAATGGTCCTTCAATCAAACTAACGGACCTAT
>JAODKM010000058.1:4584595-4604778 GCA_026780845.1 Petrocephalus sullivani | reverse complement strand
CTTGTAATATTTGGGGGAGGGGGCACAAAAGTAAATTTCTGCTTAGGGCACCCATTTGGCCAGCAGCGGCCCTGATCCCAGCTACCTGTTAAATCTTCCTGAGTACTTTCTGCTGCCTGTGCTGAATGCTTCCATTAATTGTCAACCCAATTTTGAATTAGGCCTAAAAAGGAAATAGACAAAAGTAATCATCTTGCATTCTGTGGGGAGGCGTTGATGCATCTCCCTGCAGTGTCGCACTCAAACTCATCCCCGCTGCCCATCACTCACTGCACAACAAGGGCCCCTTTTGTGCGAGGCATCATGCAACTCACATGGTAAATTGGAGGTATTGGCGGGGCTGTACGCAGATCTCCCAAACAGAGGCGAGCAGCGCGGCTTCAGCTGGCCCGGCTGTGCCCCGCGAGCACAGGCTCACACTGGGACCATGGAAAACGGCAAACATGAAGGTAAGAATGCGTCACTGGAACTATCCTACATGTGGCTAATTATTTATCTCTTATGATTATTTTATAATTGTTTATTGTTTTGTTAAGGAATTTGTACTTTTGCTTTCGTGCTTTGGAGCCATGCAGACTAGGTTTGAAGTCTTCAGATATTTTTATAACCAGGTATGAAATATTATTGAAATTCTACGATGATTTACAAACAACTTAAAGTCAAAGTGTACTACACTGGAAGTATCCCAATAGTGTGTATCCTCCAGTAAGCCTCATCTATACTCAGTGTTAACACTGCTTCTAGAAGAAAGATAACAAATAAGCATCCATTGACCCATCGATTAACTTTTAAAATGCATGAACAACGTCTGTGTGCTTTGCTTGTGCTCAGCTGCCAGAGCAAATTAGTGTATAAGATTCATCTTGCCTGCCACATTTTTTAAATGTCAGTGTAACAAGAGGTCAGATATGGAGTAATCATATGCATAAGCAGACATTTAAAATGTGCGGTTGTGATGCAATTCAGCTCCAGCCACTGTAACGTTCCTGTTTCACTATGAATTAATTTATTTTTAACAACAATCTTGCACTGAAGAGTTCACTTTTCTCTGGGACTGCTGCTGGACTTCTGCTTACCCATGTCAACATCTTTTACAAACTTGCTGTGTCACATTCAGCTTTTCTGATTTGAGGACTTCATGAGATGCTTTTTCTTCAAATAAAAAAAAAGAAAGCCGGCTGTTTTTTCCAAAGGCCTTTCCATAATACCACGAATAAGTACAAGAAGAGAATACCATTCATCTGTCTGCAATTTTACAGCACAATCACACAATTCCTTACGCATTAAACTTGTTGTTTCAGCTTTCATAAAACAGTTGTTCAGTCCTGCAATAGCCAAGATTAGCAGGACAACGCTGGGTGCCCTGTGTAATATTTCATATTTTCTACCTGCCCCACCCAGCTGGCAAAAATAATCAGTGATTCCTTTTCCAAGTCTGAGTGAGCTTACGAAGACTAAGACCGTTTTTTTTTTCTTTCGTTTTTTTACTTTTTAGATCAAGATAACGACATGGAGGAGGTGACTTTGCAGATTGCTCAGGTAGATGGACATAGCTTGTACTCAAAGTTCGGTAACACTTTACTTGAGGGGCCACAAATAATAGTAGTAACTCATTGACTACTGAAGTACTAATCATGTTCATGATTAGTTAATGATTAACTAATGAACTAACTAATGAAGTTCCTGCAAAGAATACATGAATCCTCATCATTAATTAATGATGAAGTAACGCATAGTTAATGGTTACTTAATGCATTTACTAAGCAGGTATTACTGCATTATTTGTGGCCCCTCAACTAAAGTGTTACCCAAAGTTCTTGCCATGAATGATGAATGTTATGTGCCAGACTGGGGCAACTTCTGTGTGGCTCAGACATGCTGCTGTTCGTTTGGGTTTTCGTTCTGTCCGAGGGCTGCAAACACACACCCTCTAATTTTCTTTCGTCTCAGTGCTGAGCTCATTCACAAGATCATGTTTGCCGTGTACGGCAACAGGGCTGACAAGCTGAATCTGGGCATCTTACCATGTATCACTTATCTCTGAACAGCACGTGAGCAGCAGCATGGCTGTACTGATAACTGATAAGAAACTGGCCAAAGAACTGATGAGCATAAACAAATATATTAATAACCAGAGGACCACTAAAAATTTAAGACACTTAAAAATAATGGTGTGGGGTGTACAACTACAGCGATGTGATTCTAGAAAATGCTGTTTATTTAAGGAATTCCTTGTTTTATAGTGAGGTCTTATGTTTTATTGGTTTTGCGCACCCTCCCTCTATTCCTTTATTCCTCCCCCTTTCACCTTCCTACCCAAAACACAGCTGCAGGCCGTGGTATCAGAGCTGAAGGCTGGCCTGATGGGGGCGATACAGGACCTCGCCACCCTCAAGCTGAGGGACAGCAGCCTTGAGGAGAGGGTGAGGAGCTACCACAGCGATATGGACGAGAAGATACTGGGCGTAAAGAACACTTTAAACACCTTCAAGGTATCTATTCCAGGAGCACGCGCTACGGTTAGCTCCATACATGCTGAGAACGCAGGGTACGCACATGCTGTCTGGGAGCCATCTGCTGGCATTGTTGGAGGGAGAGGCCTCCTGGTAGATGACATGGACCTGTGCCTTTCTCATTTTAAACTGAGCAGGGTGTCATGGGCTCATGTCACCACAATGTGTGACACAATGCGCATTGATTCCTGGGTCTTATAACACAGGCTGATGGGCCTGAATGTAGCTATTCTTATAGAATATGAACATGGTGACCTATGAATGTGCGACCGGGTAGCTGGATAACCTTACATAAGGGTGATAAGGACTGGAACCTGCACACCTAGCCCAGAACTCAACAGAAATGAAAACCGTTTTCCTGTCTTCTGGCTGTGAACAGGAGGACCTGACTGCTGTCATGTCTCAGATTAAGGAGGTTAATGGTAGGAACAAGGAGATGCAACGGACTCTGGAGCTGTTCCAGACGGAGGTGGGCAGGGAGCTCCTCTCCGCTCAGCAGAGGTAGGTAAGAGTTAGCGGCATTTACCCCATGTCCTTTAAGGGCGCTTTTCCACCACACCAGGTACTGTACATTAGGTAGTTCAAGAACGTGCCAAAAGTATGGTACTTCACAGCGTGGGTTTTCCACTGTCGGTAGAACTGGCACCACTGCTGAATGACATCAGCGTGGTGGGGTGTTTGATAATGATATTAATACCAACATCTCACGTTACGCACATGCACTTTGGAAATCTCAAGGACCACTATAGTCGGCTGGTTGGAGATCAGGCTTTTCCATCCCTTCATACTGACCAGACATTAGAGTGCGGGGGGGTTTAAGTTTCACTATGACATTTTTATTCTGTCATTGGAAACAAAGCTTGGCAAATACTGCAGTTTTACTGACTGTTCCATTTCAATATTATCTAGGAAATTAAAATATAGCTTTTGCATGAGCTCTGCAGGTACTCTCTGAGGCAATAATAATCATTCTCAGCCTTGCAGTTTAAATCACTTGAGGTGGCTTGTGGAAAAGGTATTTATTTTGAACTCTTCTTTTGCTTTATAAATATCCCATTATTTATTACAACAAAATCATGTTGCAATATTTGATTCCTTCCAATATCGTGCAGCCCTAGTATATTATAGCAAAAACTTTTGTCACGTCATCCAGATCAACTGCTGGTTCTTCCAACCAGCAATTAAAGCTAAGATCCCTTCATTTGTCCATTCATCCATTTTTATTACATCTTTTTCTTTATCATTGTTTTCTGCGTCACCAATCAACAATTAACACATTTGCAAGTCCCACCCCAAAGTAATGAAATATGAAAAAAGTACCCCAGCTGGTTTGGCACTTTAGGTACTGGAACTTTTGGTCCTGGTGCTTGACAGGAAATCAGTGGAAAAAGGAAAGTACCAAAAGTACGATACCTGGTGCGGTGGAAAAGCGCCCATTGACTCAGTAGACAGCTGAGTCCCCACTTCCTTCTGATGGCTTCCACAGGAGAGGCTCCAGGGATGATGTCCAGGCCGACAACCTTTGGTGCCACCTTGGTCAGCCGGAACACAGCTTCCTCCATCACTACCTTGGCTCTTCCCAAAGAAGATCTCCAACCATCTCTGGTGAGTGTCAAAAGAGAGAGTCAAAGCATGGATGATTTATGCGTTTCTGCAAAACTGGAGGCTACAAATGAAGAACTTCCTACAAACTATATACTGAGAACAATCAGTATTATTGCTATGACCACAAATTAGCAAATGTGCTTCCACATATTCCACATCTTATCCTGATCAAAGACATAATGTTCAAGACATGATTGATCCTTTGGAAAAATCCATAGGGTTGACATTACTAGGACAGCTCAAATGGACTTGGATAAACTGATAATATCTGCAAAGAATGCGGTGCCATATGGGAGCTCCAATGGCACATTTCTGGAAAGTATTTGCGAAATTATTCCAGGTCATGGGATTTAGCATTACCCTCCACATCTTTTTTTGTGTTGTTGGACAGAAAACATTAATTACCTGATAATTATATCTCTGTTTGTCCAATGTATTTGGATCCCATTAATACTAGCAAAGAAACCGCATTTTTACCATCTGTCAGTCCCTGGCTGTGGCACAGCGAGCTGCCGCAGCACCTCACTGCATCTACGCATAACCCATTAAATAAGGGGAAGCACATTTGTCACCCGTTTCAATCCTATTCATTCTTTAGAAGTAGGTCATTCCACAAAGTCAAGCTGTGTCACATGTCCACCATTTAACCTGGTGTGAAACAGCTCCATGCCAACATGCGACGGGCATTGGTATGTAGCCTAACTGCATGTCTTTGTACTATGGGAGGAAACCTACAAAATGCTGGGAAACAGGCCAATACCACACTTATAGAGTAGGGGCGGGATTTGAACCCAGAACCATAGAGGTAGGAAACGGTCCTGCCGACTGAGCCACATGCCACCCCTTTATGTATACATTCAGTATATGTTCTTCCCAGTATTACCATTTAAATGCACCATTTTAATGCGTGAACTGTTACATATGTGTATTCATATGTGCCCTTTACGTTCCTTGCTGCTATATACACAAGGATTTCCCTCTGGGATCAATAATGTTAATTTTATCATAGAATTGGCTGTCGAATGAGGCAAAATAGTGGTATAAAAATACTGATATGAAATATAACGAGATATAAAAATAATGTTTTCTTTAGGAGAAAAAAAAAACATCTCCAGAATTTTTTTCTATTTTCCTGAATAATTTCCAGAATTCTATTCTCAGCACAGGAAAGGGTGTTTCTCTAAACCACGCCCACAAAGGCAGTTATACCGTGTTGGTTACAGGCACCAGCAGCCCAGAGCAGGACATGGGCAGTCTGCAGGCCCAGCGGGGTGCGATCCTCTCACCAGTGTGGGAAGAGCACAGGGGCAGCAAGGATGCCACCGATGGACAGGGCATCCAGAAGAACGGTGAGCCACGCCCACAGGGACACGATGGCAGGCAGGGAGCTGGGCTTGGGAGCAAAGAGGCTGCATGGGATTGGCTGAGATGTCACTCTTAGGCGAAGGCATTTCTGTTAACTAGTGTGAATTGCTAGAATGCTTATATAACTATGATCATTCATCAGCTGATGGACTGCCATTCTCAAACTGCATTCTTGGGGATGGGGTGGGGGAGGGACAGGTACAAGGCGGATGGCTGCATTGGAGCTGCTGGAGTCAGAGAGACTGTACGTCTCCTATCTTTCTTTGCTGCTCAAGGCCAACATCACATTCAACGGCTCAGAGGCCCTGCACCTCAAGGACAAGCGGTAGGTGTGAGGAATACTCTGCAGAACAGGACGAGTTACTGTGCTCAAGGTTATGTGTGCTGATGTACTGGGGGGGCATTAAGATAAGGGAAACTTTATCGATGCCAAGGGGAAATTCTTCTGTATATAGCAGCAAGGTGCTTAAAGTGCAGGCAAACAGACATATAATGTGAAACATAAACAGGGAATACAGATGGGTACAAGCAGAGGCGGCCCCCCAATTTTGTAATTTTACCCATGCCCCTACTGCACCCCCTTTTCCAGGCTGTTGATTGGACTCACACATTGGTCTCTCTTGAAGCTCGTGGTGGTATCATGTGACGTTTATCCGATCACCTTTGCGAGGTCTGCATCATGCTCATGCCACTGCTGTTTTTTTTTTTCTTTTCTTTTTTTTCCATCAGGCACTCAGCTCAGTTGAACCTCCACTGAAACAGCCCATTTGATTTGGGGGGGGGGGGTGTGCGCAAATTTAATTAAAATAAGTGGGACAGGAAATTAAACTATTAGTTGAAGATCTGAAGGTCTGTCGCTAGCAAAAGGGATCGACACAGGCACTGCCGTTTTAGTCTAAAGCAGCAGCATTTGCTTCAAACATAGGAATGTACTGTATGTGTTCCTGTGAGGGCACTAAGCATATTGTTTCATCAGCATTTCACGTGTTAATTTGCACTTGAGTTAAAGACGAACGGAAGCAGCCAAAATCCCTTTAGCTCCGCATTATTCTTCAGTATGAATCTGTCTTTGTACCCCTTTGCCGGCACTATACACAAGCACCTTTCGTTGAACAGTCACTTAATCCCCAAAGGCCCACTGTTTGCACAGGCAGGAAGTGGACCCTCTCTTTTTCCTGTCTGCATGGTTTTGCATAAGTTTGCATAAATCAATATGCTTTAAATTATTTGTCTTTCCTGGAATAAGCCGTCATGTCGGTGGGAGCCATCCTAGAAGCACATGACTGACATGACATTGTTGTGTTCACCTAACTCTCTGACCCCCACACTACAGCCTGTGGGTGGTGCCTTATAGCCATTGCTTGCTTGTTCGCAATATGCTTTCTGCGTGACAGGTCCGGTCAGCTGATCTATCACTGTATATAGGAAAAGCCCTTTGGCTTGAGAGAGACTGACTCCTGGCCCTGTCTCTGCCACACCCCAAGACCCTTCCCCAGCTCTCTACGCTTCCTCATCCAGCAGCACCTGGAGCTGCTGCATGTCCTCCAGGAACGTGTGCTGAAGTGCCAGTGGCAAGGCATCATGGGAGACGTGTTCATGAGGCTGACCAGCACGGAGGTGAAAGGGGAGGCGATGTTATACAGGAAGCAGGGGTAGAAAGTTCACGTCCCGTGACGGGTATCCATGCGAAGAACCTTTCAGCCCAGATTAGTTAAGCACATATTGATCAAAGACACTGAACAGGGCAAGCGTTCCTCAACAGGGCACATAAAAGGGCCTCTAGCAGAAGGGTCGACCCCACAAAGATCATACAATTATTCGCGGCTGCGTTTTGTGGCCAGGGTCAAATTACTGATGACAAACAATGCCACTGCACCTGTTAGAGCGCTGGGTACTGCAGGAGAGAGAGTGGATTTGAGGAGGGGGTCACTGAGGTTAGAGGTAACTGAAAGTCTGTCACATGGAGTACGCACGTCAGGGCAAGACGTGGACTTTCTGGAACCAGCAATCATTTTGTTCTGTGGCCACTTTTGTCTGTTAACCGCTAAGCTTTTTCCTCGTCATTGTCAATCGTGTAGAGTGATTTCTTAGATTACTACGTGGCCTACCTGAAGGAACTCCCCGAGTGCCTGTCTGCAGTGAGCATGTACAGCGCCACCTCTCTGAAAGCCGCTGCACTGTTTGAGGTAACGTGTGATGTTCAGTGGGTGTTTTCTGGTTCCAGTCACCTCTAAGGAGACTCAAGGTGCTGCATGCGGCCTGGTCTTTGTAGATCGGGTGGTTTTGTTTTAATTATACTTCCTGTTAATGGTGAGGCAAAATGTGGTTTTCAGGGCCCACTTGTTTCCCAGGGTGACATCACTGGAGATGGAAATGATCCCCCACTCCATACCCTGCTCCTCCTACCTGTGCAGCGCATCCCAGAATACCTCATCCTTCTTCAGGTGAATTTTATGGTTGGAATGCACTCCAGTGCCCTCTGATGTTCAGGAATGTGCCTCCAATGTACTGAGGATAATGGCATGTTTAGACAGAAGACAGATGTTTAGGTAAAGAAGTACAGAATTGGTAGGTTCATAGTATCTGTGGAATATGATTAAAATATGAATAAACCCCAGACTCAAACGTGACCTTGTTGCAGAACTTGTTAAAGCAGACAGATGCGGAGCACCCAGACTACTACCTGCTGCTGGTGTGCATCCAGAAGTTCAGGGCTTTCACTGGCCAGTACAGCCACCTACTCCAGCACAACGAGGAGCTCCTCACACCGAACCGGAAGGAGCCCAAAAGGTGGATAACCCCAAGTGTCTGTGGTACCGTTTTAAGCAGCAGGTTCTATTTAAGATGAATAATGAAGCGTTTATTTACAATAGTGTTTCTCAAACCAGTCTTCAGGGACACCCAGGCAGGCCACATTTTTGCTCCCTCCCACCTCCCAACACACCAGTACCACGT
Organism: Petrocephalus sullivani; assembly: GCA_026780845.1. Taxonomy (NCBI): domain Eukaryota; kingdom Metazoa; phylum Chordata; class Actinopteri; order Osteoglossiformes; family Mormyridae; genus Petrocephalus; species Petrocephalus sullivani. Next base: position 4,596,340 of record JAODKM010000058.1, on the reverse strand, counting down.
ATTCAGTGTTCGTGATTAGCTGGGAGCTGGGAGGGAGAAAACTGTTGACTGTCTGGAGGACCCTGAGGACTGGGTTGAGAAATATTGCTTTAGAAGGATGCAGTCCTGCAGTGCTGCTCTGAGTGCCATCTTATATGCCGTTTTGGGGTACAGGTCGGCCACGAAACCGCTCTTCAAGACGGTGGACTGCGCTGTTCAGGCAGAGGAGCTGGCCTCACCCAGCGGTGCCTTGTCGTAAGTCCAAAGCAATCCGTCACTGTTCACACTCTCACTCAGACCTGCGCACCAGCCACTCTCTGTCTGCTCCCTTCCAAGGCACCACAGCAGCCAGGCAGCGAGGAGCAAGCAGAAGCTGCTGGAGCAGATGCAGTGTAAGCGCCATGAATCCTCCCAGGGGCCCTTGCCGGCCTTATTCTTTGCCCCGGATGCAGACCCCCGGCTCAAGTGTTCTACTCTTCAGAGCATTCCAGAAACAGAAAGGGAGTGTCTCAACACAGACCCAATACCCCGTAAGAGTGGAATGCCAGGCTCAGTGTTGGCGGATGCCACAGGCCAGTTTCTCATGTCATGCGGGGTGTCAAGCCTGGAGGGGCTCTACGAGGATGGGGATTCCACCCATAATGCCCCGTTCTTTGACAACTGCTCCAGTGCCTCCTCTGACTCCAGTGTAGACATGTCCTTCATCCGCTCCCCAAAGAGCAGAAGCCGGGAGCCATATGCCGGCGGGGGGAGCCGGGACGGAGGCCACAGACACCCTGGCCGTGGCTGCCTTTCACCAGATCAGGTCGGCATGTTGTGCCACCGCCCCCTACAGGCCGTACAGCGCAAGAGCAAGTCGCTGAACGGACTGCAGCTGGACAGTTCCATAGTCATGGATGGTGGTGGTGGTGGCTCTGTTGAGCTCACCCCCCCGAAAAGCCACAGCCCACACAGCAGCCACCAGCACGCCAAACTGGAACGCCAATCCAGCAAAGGTTCCACCAGCCGCAAGCTCCAGAGAAGCGTCAGCCCCTTACAGAAACTGGAAGTTGACAGCCGCACTGTGATAGAGGAGGAGCTTCGCAGAGATCACGACAAGGTAACGTCACCTTTCCCTTACAAAGCTGAGGGCCGGATCCATTTCTTAAGGTTTCCTGGGCCTGAACTGCATGTCAATCACTTATATAAATTCCAAATCATGCGTTTCTTGCTCCAGGAAGATCATTCTCAATGGAAAAAAGCAGATGGTCAGTTGGCAATCTTGTGGACAGTTTGCAGAGGAGGGGGTATCTGGCTCTAACCTACGTGCCCTATAATAGGACTGTGGGGCCCAACCCTCCTGGGCAGAGGAGTCCAGATGGACGGCCAGCATGGAGGAGAGCGGCCAGACTGCCTTCAGCGAGAGAAGCCGTAAGCAGGACCAGAAAGGCGGCTTCAGGAGCTCTTTCAAGAAGCTCTTTAAAAAAAAGTGAGACTTGCCAGAGACCTTTTAATGATAAGAGATGGGCCTCAGGCTCACTCTCACCCAGCCTCAAGGAAATGCTTTTTAATTATATTCTGACTGATAACCAAGAAAACAGCTGAAGGGACATTGTTAGTTCAATGGAGCAAAAACCAGCATGAGGCTGACCATCCAGAATGTGGCTTGGGGGCCCCGTAAGAGAATAACGCAGTATAAAAGAATAGAAACAGTGCATCCCTGTCCCCCCATTCTTAACATCCCTGACAGCCTCTGCAGTATCTACAAAATCTGCTGGTCTTTCTGTTTCAGGTCTGGCAGCGACAACAAGGACAAGGGCGTTGAGAAGTCAGAGTCCCAGGCTTACAGCGACCACGAGTCCACAAAGACGCCAAGGGCTGCACGTCCAGACATTGACAGAGGAACAGCAGTGTGACACCACAGTGCCACCTGCAGGTGAATGTGCAGTTGTGCATCACAAACCCTGGCCATTGTGAACATCCTGGAGGGTGCATTCTGCATGTGAACATCACTGGGCCATCTTAATGGGTTTGACTGTTCTTCATGTCCTAGTGACCCATTTCCCAACCTTCTCAGATTTGTCTGCACAAAGCATGCTTCGCGAACACAACAATTACACATATTCAGAGCTTGAAGTATGGAAAAACAGGTGCCGGTACTCCCCTTGTTATCCAGTCCCAGGTGTCGGTACTCCCCTTGATATTCAGTCCCAGGTGTCAGTACTCCCCTTGATATTCAGTCCCAGGTGCTGGTACTCGCCTTGATATCCAGTCCCAGGTGCCGGTACTTGCCTTGATATCCAGTCCCAGGTGCCGGTACTCGCCTTGATATCCAGTCCCAGGTGCCGGTACTCGCCTTGATATCCAGTCCCAGGTGCCGGTACTCTCCTTGATATTCAGTCACAGGTGCCGGTACTCGCCTTGATATTCAGTCCCAGGTGCCGGTACTCCCTTTGTTATTCAGTACCAGGTGCTGGTACTTCCCTTGTTATCCAGTCCCAGGTGCCGGTACTCCCCTTGATATTCAGTCCCAAGTACTGGTACTCCCCTTGTTATCCAGCCCCAGGTGCCGGTACTCCCTTTGTTATCCAGTACCAGGTGCCGGTACTCCCCTTGTTATTCAATACCAGTAAAAGAAAAACAGAGGTGCTGGTACTGTGTACTGGTGAGTACCGGCCCACTTCAGGCACTGCATATATAAGAAATTCATATATCATCTTTAGTACTGATTATAGCTGGATGTGAAATGCATACATTCGCACATCTTTTGTTATTTTGTGTAATGTTTTCAAAGAGAGCTTAAAGACAAGATTAAAGATTTTAATGACAAGGTGAAATAGAGAGAAGGAAAACGTCACAGGCTTAGACCCAGTGTACAAGTTGCACTAACTTTTTAATTGCAGATTTAAAAGCCTGAAAATACAATCATGGAATTTGTTGGTTTTCTACAGTTCAAGTAGCTTGTGTTTTAACAACTTGAGGATATTTGATTATTTGCACTCTTCTCCTGCTTGTCGCTGAAGCGGTCTCTTCACACTATGAACGCCACAGTGAGAGCGATGTCTGTCCTCTCTGTACCACACAGAATACTGTTACTACCAGGGGGAACACATTTGTGGTTTGAAGGGAGAGAAACACTCAAGGTCAAAAGTCAACGACATAGACATGACCACCTCTCTGTCAACCAGAAAGGAAAGAACTGTGCCAGCTAACAGAAAGAGGAACATAACCTCACACAAGCCAAATACTCCATCATATTTTCACAAAACGTATGCACATTTACAATCCCCCATTATCTCAAGGCTTCACAATCATTCCTATCAGAGCATCTGGAAGCCAAGGCAAATTTCCTATTAAGTGCCAACGAGGCCCAGCAGTCCAGACAACTCAAGATGCCCCCCCCCGAAATACCCTTCGATCAAGCCCCAAGTATGAGCGTGACATAAAAAAGGCACATTTGGTAGCTGATGAGTCAGCCCAGCCACAAACCTGAAAGAATAAGCACATGATGTTCCCTTTTCCAATTCCAAAAGGAAAATCACTTTGATTTAAACTTCAAAGGGTCCAAATGGGGACACTATGCTTTTCACAGCTCTTGTGTGTGGATGGAATTGTTTTGCTAAATTAGGTCTTTACGACATTATGTACAGAGTGATCAGCAGCACAACCGCAGCAGATGTAGCGGATGATGGGAATGACATGTAAATTGAAAGCGTATGCAAGGTACGTGCTGCACGCATTCGTGGGTTGACAGTATTTTAAAAGACAAGCCAAAAACAATTAGTAGTTTTTTTTTTTTTAAGTGAAAAGGTGTGAAAATAAATAATTCAGGGTGACAATGTTATTAGCTTACTTATTCTGAAGTACTTCATGACAGCAACGCATTTTTTAACAGAAGGTCAGTTCAATCCCTTAAATGTTGCCTTTAAAAATATTGTTCAGTTCCTTGAGAAATTCAGGTTTCTCTTATAAACACTCAAATGCTCTATGCTTCTATGATACTGGCCCACAAAGTTCTTATTGAAAAGTCTTCAAATATGAGTAGGATGCTGAATGTTATGATGTTTAGCCTTGAATGTTAGCTGGCCTACTAAGGACACTAAGGCATGAAGACTGGAGTGTTCTGCCAAGTAACGCTCAGTGCTTTTTAGATGTCATGATCTTTTTAAGCCTGACCTGACTTTCACAGAGATGGGAGATGTTGAGAACCATCTGTGAAACCCCTCAGCAAGGGTGGATGGAAATACTTGAGATCAGACAAGACAGGCTTGACATTCCTCGCCTCTCTTTGCCAGAGCATTTTTGGATGCCATCTGCCCACCCTATGAATTCTGGGAAAATGCATAAAAAAAAACCTCATCTGAGACATGAAAGGCACAAGTCAAACAACTAAGCAGTTCTGTCGTAGCGGATTAATGACTGGGATCAGCATAAACAGGATGCATTAATGCTGTTATAAACTAATGCTTGGGGGAGGGGGAAGTACTTAAATTGGTTAAAATCAAACCTTCTTCCCCTTCGCTGATGAAAAATGTATGAAAGGTGACCCCTGGTTATTAACCTCATTAGCAAGAGACCAGCAGTCAACAGCAGTAAGAGCTTGTGAGGATACTGAAATTTTGTTCCTCTCATTGTGTTAAGATCAGGCTTACACAGCAGTTTTCCTAATTGCAGAGCTGAAACATACACAGTGGTAAAAACACATTTTTTCCCTTTAAGAAGGCAAATGTTTTACATACTTTTGTCAAAAGTCAAAAATCAAAAAAAAAAATCACTTTCTGTTTCGGACGGCTCCAAAAGTACCTCTTTGGTGCGGAGGGTACCTTAAGGTGGGTACTTTGGGTCTACTGGCACAAATCATCAGCTAAAACCAAAGTCTGCATGTGGTAAACACCATGAAGGCCAAACCTTTTTTGCACGTGGTTCAGCGAAGGCCTGGGAGCAAGCGATCGGTCGGCTTCACATTCCTGTGGTGCTTTTAGCCTTGGCTTGCTGTTCTCAAAAGTCTTTTTAAAGCAATATCCCAGTGCATTAAGTGTCCAAATCGTATTTCATCTTTTTAATATTGGCTTTATTCATCATTTAATGGGAAAGCGGTTTACGCTAGTCATGTGTGTCACATGGTTATGGAGTCTGTTCGAAGCCGCTCTTTGCAAAGTGCAGTCTGATTCGGCAGGTGCCTCATGGTGCTTTGAAAGGCCACACCAGGCAGTCTGATTCGGCAGGTGCCCCATGGTGCTCTCGAAGGCCACACCAGGCAGTCTGATTCGGCAGGTGCCTCATGGTGCTCTGAAAGGCCACACCAGGCAGTCTGATTCGGCAGGTGCCTCATGGTGCTCTGAAAGGCCGCACCAGGCAGTCTGATTCGGCAGGTGCCTCATGGTGCTCTCAAAGGCCACACCAGGCAGTCTGTTGAAATGAGTTCATCTAAACCAGTATTTCCCAATCCGGTCCTTGTGGATCAACAGACAGTCCACATTTCTGCTCCCTCCCAGGTCCTGGTAGGGAGCAAAAATGTAGACTGTCTGGCAGGGAGCAAAAACATGGAGCAACTGTGGGTCCCCGAGTCCCAAGGTGGGAAACTGTTCTAAACCAAACAAACAAAAATCCTAACAATGGACGATGACAGAAAAAAACACACACTACAAAAGCCCAGAACACCCAGGACAGAGTGTCCCCATAATTTTCCCCGTAAAAAAAAAAAAAACAACAACCCATAAGGACAGTTCTGGAATTTAAGGTTTCGACTGTTAAGCATCTCGAAAAAGGTTTCAGGTAAAACCCTGACTGAATCTCCTCCACTTGGTTCTTGGTGTTCTGCGATCTGTAGTGTTAAGGTTCAGTGATACCTGCTAGCCCCCGTTTGTCATTTAGGAGGAATTGGCGTTCTCCAGCAGGGGTGGCCCATCCCGGTGAATGGGCGTGGGCTCCCTTTTGTACGTTTTAGGTGGCAGTTTTGGAATGGTCTGGGAGGTGCTCTGCCGGGGAGGCACGGGGGGGCCCATGGCTCCAGATAGTGGCTCACCCTCCTGGGGTATCAGGGGCGGGGAGGGGAGATGTCGCCGATGTCCCAGCGGCGACGGTGTCTGAGGAGGGAGGGGGCTGAAGTTGGAGAAGAAGGTCTGCCCGGGTTCGTTACGCAGGCCCTGGGGGGTCGGCTGCAGGCTGAGGATGGGGCTGGGAAAGACGTCTGGGGTTCGGACGGGTTCTCGCGGAGGCAGCGTGGGGGGGCTGTCTGGGGGCTCGGAGGTGGAGTAGCGTGGGGAGTACACCTTGGTGGTGGGCTGGCGGGGCGGGACGGCGGGGGGGCTGTCCAAGTGCTTTGACATCATCTATGAGCAGGAAGAGAGACACAGGCAGTGAGACAGAATTTTAAAGTTTAAAATTGAAACATGTTAATTAGCATCAATTTACAGCGATATTGACACCAATCACACAAAAACGCGTCAGCAAGACGGGCTGCAGAGAAACGCGTCCCTGCGACTGACCTTGGAGGGTGACGATTCGGCGGGTGCGGATTCTTGGCGCCTGCGGGGGGGCACTGGTGGGGGCACGGGCGTGTCCTCGGTGCTCCGGCTGAAGCTTGCCATGGAGGAGACTGAGGAGGATCCTGGGAACGAAGGCGGCAAAGAAAACTTCTTCAGACCTCGGCCAAGCTCACTGGACAGCTGGTGAGAGGTCGGAGTTGGGTGGCGGGCATTCTAGGGTATAAATGACGACTTCCTAGGACAAATGTAACTCAGCGAAACAGATAAATACTTACATTTTACTTATTCAAAGCAACATACATTTTTGAGAAAGCATGGTCAGACAGTCCCTGGAGCAACAGGGGGTTAAAGGCCCTACTCAGGGGCATAACAGCGACATCACTCTAGTGACAGTGGGATTTGAACCAGTGACCTGCTGATCAGAGACACAGCATCCTAGCCTGTTGACCCAAACACTGCATCATATCCTGTAAAATCCCAGAAGACAGGCACCCACACAGAAATAGAGGCATACTGTCAACACTCTAAGGACAACAGATCTCCCCATGAAAATCATCGGAATAGTCGGAATAGACTGGATCGGATCCAATGTGGTTTTTGAGATTTTGAGCAGCGCATCACATCATATCATATATCAAATGGTGAGCAAGGACACAAGACAGTCAAGCGAATCCAGACAGGCCACGCACATGTGCGCACGGGCACACTCATGCAAATTTCGGTGTGATCAGCAGCAAACCCACAGCAGGTATAGCGGATGATGGGACTGACTTCGGTGTAACCTGGCAACACACTCATCAGCATTGTAAACCAGTGTAAAGCAGTGGCCAATGAACCACTTTTACATCCCGTCGTCAGGACGACACGACTGGGCTGGTCCGTCACTTGGGAAAAAGACCCCCAGTGATTCCATTACACTGCTAATTAGGATCCGCCTTGGCTGTAGTGGGGGTGCACACATAGCATAGAGGTTTTGACATACTCTGAACTTCAGACAACAGAGGAACAGATGAACATGTAGATGTGGAGGTGGAGCTGGGGTGGTGTGATGGTTAATGTTATGCAGATAAGGAGGCAGCACTGGCGGGAGGGGGGGGCACTCAACATGCACGCTGCACGGTGGCTGACACGCTAGCAGCAGCAGAGCAGGATGAGGGGGGTGGCACACAACTACAGAAAACGAGACAGAGAGCTCATACTAACGTGGGCCGTGGGGCAGCGAGATCGGGACAAAGATGGGCTCGCTGTCTGCAGAGAGGAGAGAGGAGAGAGCCTGAGAGGAGAGCAGGAGCTGAAGCAGACGGCTGCCCCTGCCATTGTGCTTCCAACGGCAGGGGGCCTGAACCTGCACTGCCAAGGTCACAGAGTGTGCCGGGCTTTTCAGCTGCCTAATTATAATGAGCCCCTACAAGTGAAGTTAGGGAGCCAGTCAGAGGCCAATTAAAAGCTATCCTGGGGGTGATGCATCAGCTCGTTGCAGTGACTGGTGTTAGAAAGGTCTGGGCCTTTCCCAGGACCACAAGTCCAGCTCAGATAATACAGACCCCAAGGAAAACAGACCCAAGTGGTGATGAGATACCCGTCTGTGAAGTTTAACTTTAACAGACTTTTAAGTTACCAGACTTTTTCTGTTTAGAAACATTAAACTATTCAGCCTAAGTAACACAAATGTCAGTGATATACACATATTTAAATGGCTGCCACCACTGCTGACAATAGACGGCATTGTTAAATTTTCAGAAGAACGCCCAGTCACAGCTCTGCTGTGTAAAAACAGACAATTTATCCACTGGCCTTAAACAGCAGGCTGGACAACAAGCAGCTTCTTGTAAAGGAGAAGCCTGACGGAGGAGAGAGCCGCAGTAAAATCGGTTACGTGCTGTTAGTGCTGTTAGGCGGGTTGGTTAACGGCATGAATAACTGTTAGTATGTTATTGTTAAATTTTCCCCGAATGTGAGAGAGTGTGTGTAAGTGCTGTATACGTGTGTGTAGGTAATTATTATATTTATATATTTTTTATGTACATTGTATGTGTGTACAGCTCCAGAAATAATTAAAAGATTAAAAGACAATATTTTTTGAAAATCTGCATTTTTAAATTCTGGTTTAACCCTGGTTTTGCTGACAGAAGGCTACGCTGAACAGCAGGCTACTTCCAGGTTTGAAATTTCTAAGACAGCAGTAGCCTACACAAGAACAATGTGAAGCAGGAGACACTGGGAATGACCAGAAACCAGCCAGGTAATGGGCGGAAGTGACTTTCTAATGCCAGAGATGACTGTCAACTTATCCAGCAGTGCCTCATGAATCGGAGGATGACATCAAGGGACTTTCAAAAGAAATGGGAAACTGCTAGGATGGTTCATAACAGGCTCCTAGAAGCAGGAGTGAAGTTCCATAAAGCAAGGAAGAAGCCCTTCATCAATGAGAAGCAGGGAAGAGCCAGGTTGGAGTTTGCAAAAAAATGTTATTCACAGACAAACAGAAATGAGCGAAAGAATTTTTTTGCTGTGGCCTCTTAATTTTTTCCAGAGCTGTGTGTGTGTGTGTGTGTATATATATATATATATATATATATTGTTTTTTTTTTTTTTACATTGTTAGCTACTTTATTTTATCTTTAATGTTTTTGATCTATGGTGGATATGTGTATTTCGTACACTTAGTGACTTTTCTGCTGCACCCGGAGGAGAGAACAAACCAAGAGTGTCACTGTGGACACACTACGCATGTGATGCCAAATTGCTTAAGTCAATCTGAATTGCACTGAAGTCTGTGGGGGGGGGGCCCGCAGACATGGTGGCTGAGTTATGTAACGTGTGCAGGGACCTACTGGAGTGAAACGGGCTGGACGGGCCCTGGGGGGAGTCGAAGACGCTGCAGATGTCGGTGGCGCTGGAGCCCCCCGAGGTGGGGGGCGGCGGCGTCAGGGGGGTGCGCGGCGAGTTGGGCGCTGAGGCGGCGCTCTCCGCCTCGCTGTCAGGGATGCGGCTGTAGCTGATCTTGCGCGGCTCGCTGTGCAGCGGCGTCGGGTGGCGCATGGCGCCGGGGCGCGCGCTTGATGGCCGTACCCCAGGGGACTTCAGGGAGTAGCCATACTTCTTCCCCTGTTGCGGGGGGGGGCATGTTAGGCATCTGGGTTCCAACCTCAAGTACAGCTTTCACCTTATCACTGTTTCCAGAGCAGTGCGTTTGACCCAAGTCCATAGGGACGCCCAGACAGAGCTCCCAACCAAGGTACAGGTGTGTCGGGAGCAGGAAAAAATGCGGACTGTCTGGGGGTCCCCATTCCATAAAACCTCAGCTACACTTCTATTTACAGCCTGTATCTCTACATTTATTACATTACACATCAGCAAATGTAAAATGCTCATTTCGTCCTTCACAATTTGAACATTCGCAGTTTGTAATGAGAGATCTTACTGCCGTCTGTCCATTGGACGACTTCACACACACACACATACTACACACCCTGTTTACACAGGATGCCCTATCAAATCTCACTCTCTACATTAAACGCTGAACTTTCCACACAGGAAAGTGTCACGGGACACAGTGCTATGTGCTATTGTTCCACCTGGAGCCAGTGACCCCCATGCTGAGCCATCCACATGCTGGTTTCACCGGAGAAAGGAACAAAGAGGACACGGGAGATGTGGTGGTTGGCACTTACAAATCGGGGCAGGGTCCTGGCACTCCGGGGCTCAATCTCCAGGGACTTGTTAAACAAGTAGTCTGTGAACTCCTTCTCCATCATGTCATCCATGGGATTTAAGTTCTCAAAGAATTTCTGTTTCCCAAGGGACAGAGGGGAACAATATCAAAATTTATGCAGACCTGAAACAGGAGGCTGGCTCCATTTCTTGGACAAAATGGTGGCGCTCACCCTGATGTCGCCCTCAACCCGCAGACAGTATGGCTGGTTCTGGTACTGCTGGATCTCCCCAGTGATCTCGGCCACCTTCCTCCGCTTGCTGAAGTTGATCAGGTCCTTGCCATGCCGTTTCAGGAAGTCTGGGTTTCCCTCCTCCGTCTTCAGGATGTTCGTTAGGTAGATTCCTGGACAAGAGGCAGAATGATGCACACCGGAGGTGGTTCACGCACCACATAATGGCGACAGATACATGGGAGCTTGGGACATACCAAAAAAAGGCACGCAGGGGGGGTTGATAGACCTGAGTTTTGCCAGATATTTCTTGTAGTGGTCCTCGCTCAGCTCATGTGCCTCTTCCAGAATCTTCCGCTGACGGCTCTGGATTTGCTGGGAATTACAGTACAAAATCCTTAAACAAACCAGACAAGTATTTTACTCCAGATAAAAATACTAAGGGATAATTATCATGGTTTCTAACAGATATAAAAGATTTCATAGTATCTTCAACAAACCTTAAATCAAACCAAATCACCTTAAATCACTTGCTATGTCAATAGTACAAGATGCATGAACAGTGGTCACCCAACTTTTGTAGTATATCTATATCATTTAAAATGCTTTTTTTTATTATGGTGAACACTCCTTACCTCGAAAGTATGATCCAGCCTGTAGACGGGAGAGGAGTTCATGGCACTAACCACCTCCAGCACGCCGTTGAAGTTGTTGAGCTCTTGGAAAACCTGCAGGATCTCGATGATGCGCGATACCACCACTGCCCTCTCCTCCAGGTTCTCAGTCTCCACGATGCACCTGAGGTTAGACACCCAAGTCTTGGCACTCAGGCACCAGGTCTCCTCAAGATGCTAAATACATGTGCTTATTTTTGCTGATGTTTTTGTTCAAAGTATCATAACAGTGAGTCAGATCATACATAAATTGCCAACTAGGGGTTACACAGGCTAGTCTACCAGTCAGAAAGTCGACTTTACTGCTCTGTAATGGCACTTTAATCTGATTACTTGTTTTTGACACGAACAATATGGATGCCTCAGCGAATACCAATACGCAGAAGTGCAGGAAAAAGATATACAAGTAGTGGAGCAAAAAACTAAACAGATGTAAATATTTTTGGACCTCAATGACATTTAATGCATTAATGAATACCTGTTTACATGCATCGCTATATTTATGCCTTGGAAAATTCGATCGATAACCAAGAAAAAGGTCTAAGAACAAAGTAGTGCTGGGCGGTATAACTGTTCATACCGAAAACCGGTATTTATCTTTGTTATGATATGGATTTTTCTTATACCGTAATACCGGTTTAAATAGCCTAAACAACGTCCGGAATGTGGTGCAGCGGAAACTGTTTAAGGGGGGACCATTTTTACTGGTACACCGCTGAACATGCATGCAACGGATTA
>JAODKM010000058.1:4538778-4551361 GCA_026780845.1 Petrocephalus sullivani | reverse complement strand
GAGTCAGACAAAGACAGGTGGGCAGGCAGTGAGAGTCAGACAGGTGGGTGAGCAGTGAGAGTCAGACAGAAAGACAGGTGGGCAGGCAGTGAGAGTCAGACAGGTGGGTGAGCAGTGAGAGTCAGACAGAAAGACAGGTGGATGGGCAGTGAGAGACAGACAGGTGGGTGAGCAGTGAGAGTCAGACAGAAAGACAGGTGGACGGGCAGTGAGAGAGAGACAAAGGGCAGGCAGTGAAAATTAGACAGGTGGACAGGCAATATGAGTCAGTCAGAAAGACAGGTGGATGGGCAGTCAGAAACAGACAAAGGGCAGACAGTGAGAGTCAGACAGAGACAGGTGGGCAGACAGTGAGAGTCAGACAGAGACAGGTGGGCAGGCAGTGAGAGTCAGACAGAAAGACAGGTGGATGGGCAGTGAGAGAGACAAAGGGCAGGCAGTGAGAGTCAGACAGGTGGGCAGGCAATGAGAGTCAGACAGAAAGACAGGTGGATGGCAGTGAGAGAGACAAAGGGCAGGCAGTGAGAGTCAGACAGAAAGACAGGTGGATGGGCTGTGAGAGAGACAAACGGCAGGCAGTGACAGTCAGACGGGGGCAGGCAGTGAGAGTCAGACAGAAAGACAGGTGGATGGGCAGTGAGAGAGACAGAAAGGGCAGGCAGTGAGAGTCAGACAGGTGGACAGGCAGTATAAGTTAGGGAGAAAGACAGGTGGACGGGCAGTCAAACAGACAAAGGGCAGACAGTGAGAGTCAGACAGATAAACAGGTGGGCAGGCAGTGAGAGTCATTCTGCCAAATAAGCCAGTCCAGACAGTAAATGAATGTCATCATAAGTTTCCTGACCTAGAGACTAAAACAAAAGCCATTTGAAAGACATTAACTGCAGCATTCACCCTTGTGTGCTCAGAGTTAAGGGGTCTGGTGAGTGCTACCCAGAGGACACATTAGTGTTAAATGCTGTCTCTCCCAGCCATGAGTTGAACACACTTAGCTCGCGATCCCTCAGGGACAGACACTAGGCCCCGTGCACTCCACTCCTCCCAAAGTGATCTCAGGCACCTACCAACCATGGTGAACCAGGAGGACGTGGAGTTAGGGTTCAGGGTATGGAAGTTCACCACCTGGCCCTGCTCGGTGCCCTTGCTGACTGCCATGCAGACCAGCGGGTACTGCTGCTCGGGCACCACCAGCATCTCAAACACCTCCAGGGGGCAGGGCAGTGGGAAGTCGATGATCTGCCCATGAGATCGTGAGAACGTGGACATTAGGACCCCAGCCCCAACAGACTTGACGTCATGTGACCTAGATGGTTGTTTTTCTGGCTTGTTCTTCACTGGGACCAAAGCAAAGGAGGCTTACCTTGATTAGCATGAACCTCTGCATGGAGTCCACCCACTCCAGCAGGACAGCACCATATTGGAAGGCTCCACAGAGGTACTTGTGGCCCGTGTATGGGTTCCTCACTGCACAGACAAGAGACATGATCTAAAAATTTACCAAAACTTCTGGGCAACGCTACAGAACCTTTATGCTTACACTTACACACTAGGGTATTCCACTACAGATGTCCAAGCACCTTGGTTCAACAGCCGGGGTCCTTGTGACACCTCAATTGAAACAATGGGCTTACGCGCCCCCGTCCCTGACACCACTACGGAACACCCCCATCTTCCTGCTGCCATTTCCAGGCACGGAGGAGGACCAAACAAAGCCGTTTCGCCACAGTGACAGGCAAAGGCATTAAATAACGATCACCGAGCACTGCGTCTGCTCACCTATGCAGCACTTCTGACATCCCTTCGTGTCGGGAATCTTGCTGGACACAGCAAATTTCCTGGAAACATTCAGAGAGTGAAAACGTCTGTGGGAATCCAGATTAAGGCCATTAAGCATTAGCCGTCTGTGGAGAAATGTTTTGAAAGGTGTTAATTTTTTAAAAAAGCGGTACACTGGTTACCTGGGGATCATTTTGTCGGGCAGCTTGTGCGTGGGAATGGCGACAGGCAGCTTATGCATGTGACGGGCGTGTTCGAAGAGGCCCACTAGGTTGTGGCAGTAGATCTGGGAGGCTTTACCTGTGAAAGCAGGAGGGTAGACGTCTCACCATCTGGGCCGAGCTGGGAAACCCTCACACAGTTTGTGAGGTGAGCCTTTTCAGAACAACTCAACCTGGACTTTACGTCTTGCCCTGATCTCGGTAACAATGTCTGCCACAGTGCGAGTGGCCTCTAACCACGCCATCCCTTTTCCTCCTCCCCATGTGCCTGTACATTAGAAGGGGGGGCTGAATTCCTTGCATTGTCATGGGACACTCCCCCCAGTGCCTGGTGTGTCTCTCTAGCAGGAACTGTAACAAAGTCCAGCTCCATCCTGCTCTGGAGTCCACTACTAATTGGCTGCTACAAGAAGGGACAGATCGCAGACGTACCAGATATGGAGACCAGGTTGTTGTTCATGACATAGAGCCACGTACATCTCCGGGAGAAGAGCTGAAGGACACACACATGGCCATACAGATGGGTTAGCATCTTCCTGCTGTACCACAGAGAGGGAGCTTAATGACCATCAATCTGCTGTCAGGGCCTGTGCACACACATGCTACAGCCACAATTCTTGAGGTTACCTGACCGGTATGATTTTTGGTTGTGGGAGCAAGCCAGAACACCCAGACCTCTCAGTCAACGCACACGCGGCGTCGGAGCCAGGCATGGAACCCACAACCCACCCCACGTGCCGACACAGCACTCACCTGCTCCATGGAGGTCTCATGGAGCTCATTCAGGTTCAAGGTGTAGATGCCTTCCTCTGCACCAAATAACAAATACTGATCTGCGAAACAGCAAAGCAGGACATCGATACGTCAGTCCGCGGCGGAATAGCATTGCTAAAAGCAAGCCGTCCAGGAAAATTTATGAAATGGGCCTTTATTCAGATATTCATAATAACAAAATAATGAGGAGACATGTCTAATTAAGCAGCTCTGCCAGAAATTAACATCAAAGATGAGGGCGGTAGCCAATACCAGTATGAAAAGTCCACTGGGAACTGACCCCTCTGCCTGGCAGAGATTTAAACCGAACCGCGCCAGGAAATTAGCCCAGTAGCCTTACTGGTGTGCTTCCAGTTTGGCTTCTTGCCCATCTGCTCCTCCTCCATATGTCCTGCATATATTTATACCCTTACAATCGCACCCTTTGAAGTGCTCATTGTTAAGCTGAACATTTCTTTAAAGAACATACATTCAGCCACAAGGGGCCATTTCTCCGAATTTATGGCACATTTATCAAAGCCAGCTTGTGTTGATCAACGGTTCAGCCAAAAAAGATCCAGGCTGAATGTCCAGCAGCCGGCCCGCCTTGCTTCCAGAACTCACTCCTTCTGGGTCCATAGTAAATATATAAATCATTCATGCTCACCAGTGCCCCCTATATACAGAGCTGGATTCCCCAACAACTTTACCTCGTGTGTCAGGGTTTATCCAGGAGGTGGCACAGTGGATTTTCAATGGGCAGCCGTTGAAGACCTTTGAGAAACAAGCGCCCATCTGGGGAGGAAACAGGATGTGACAAAACATTCAGCTTTTCTGTATTAGCATCTACAGCCAATATTAGCACCTGTTACATAGACTGGCCACCAACCTTCTATGGTTCAAATTTCTAACAACACCTACTGGGAATGTGGCCTCTGGGAATGATGGGTGACGGTTCCATCATACTCACATGGACCTTTGGAGTTGGCGGTAGACCATTACTCATGGGCTTCTGTGAAATAAAGCACAAAATTATAATGATACGAAAGCCCTGGGGACACTGTGCCACAATCCGAGACGGCAAGCATGTCTGGCTGAACAGTTTCAAATACTGAGAGACCAGCTCCCAGACTGAGCAGACCATCCGCGTTACCGGAACGTCCTTCTTGTCCTTCCGTGACGGGCCAGTAGGGGGCAGCGTGGATTGCTTCTCCTCCCTGCTGCTCCCCTGCTCTTCATTAGCAGAAGACGTGCTAACCCCATTGCCTGTGGAGGAAAGAGCTGGTCTCGGGCCTGCTTTTGCTCACCGTGGACCCCCCTTACACTCCCAAACTAAATGTGTGGTTAACATGCATGGCTGACAATATACAAGCCTCTATGCCCAGATGCAGCTGATCTTTTTTTTTATTACTGGCATTGTTGTTTAAAGTAAAAAATAAATTGGATATGAAACAAAACTATAGGAACGGAAAGCAGCGATTACACATCTGCCTTCAAAAGAGACATGTATAATAATTAATACGTTTTTTCCTTCTTAAAAGGAGCTTCCTCACATGCTGTTTCAGCCCCGAGGCTGGTCATGATATTAGAGGCGGGGTTTATGGGGGCATGATATTAGAGGGGGTGTATGGTAGAGGGAGGAGTTAGAAACAGGCATGTTACACAATGTTACAGCAGAGAACTAAAAAAACAGTTCTATATCAAGAGCTGGGCTGTGCTGGGAGGGGGGGGGGTCTTTATATGGGGGTGGAGCCATATGGGATGGGCAGGCTGACTCACCCCACTCATTTACACCAAGCAGCAATTCCCTAAAGGTATCTCCCCTGATGCTTACCCAGGCTGCCCCGCCTCTGCGAGGGGAGCCGCGGGGGCGGCGGCCGTGGGGGCACGTTGGAAACGGGCCGGGCGGAGATCTCTGAGCCCGGGCAGCGCTTGATGGTGTCGTGGCCCCCGCCGCCGTCGTCCTCTCCAGAAAGGCTGTCCTGGGCCGTGAGGATGGACTTGGGCTAAAGAGGCACGTATTAATATACAACAAACAAACCAGAGCAGAGATACCACATTTAACACTCACTATGCCATATGAAATTCATTATGTGTCCATCGGTAAGAAGGTACAGCAGCCTCAAGTGTAAAGTTAAATGCAGCCATCTTCTGACTCCAGAAACGAATTGGACCAGAGTCTGTCGAACGCCCATCCTCAGTCTTACCTTTGGGGGCAGTGGAGGGGGCACTTTGGGCCTCATGGTAGAGCTGGAGGAGTTCAAGTGGGGAGAAAGGCATCAAGTCAACCAGATGTGACTGCAAACACACGACTGTGCACAACTGACACCGTCACCACCAACACTGGCCACATCACCTGCTAATACCAGTGACCACAACCGTGACAATGAAATACTCGAACCCACAACCGCAGCCATGCCACCAGCACGAGGTGTGTGCTCAGTCTGCTAAAGCTGGGGGTGGGGGAGTTCAATTTGGCCCTCTTAGGCTAGTTTTTGCTAGGGAGGGGCTGGGGGGCAGACTGAGCACCTCTCATTGGAGGAGAAATGCAAACATGCACTTGGGAGGAAAGGTTAGAGGTCATGGACTGGCGACACAGCCAGTCAGCACCAGCTGGGATAGGAACATGGAATGTGCGGCTTCAAAAGATCGAAACAGAGTAGGCCTGAAGCAGTGTGCTGGAAGGAGGGTGGGGGACATGCGAAAAGAGAGGGATGAATTTGAGAATGTCTTCCTCTGGGCCTCTCTCCCTCCACATGCCTCTTTCCAGACAGCACGGACAATTGAACGGGGGAAAGGACTTACTGTCGAGTTTCATCATCGCCACCATCATCCTCCTCTACAGGAGCCTCATTTCCCCTGAGGAGATGAAGGTGGCAACGCTCAGCGGCTTCTGCCAGCGCGGTAACAAAAAACCCTTCATTTAAAGCTGAGGCTCTGCTCTCAGGGCACCGGCAGGATGTCATAACACGCGAGCTCGAATGGCAGCAGCAGTCCGCGCCAATCGGCCGTCGAGGGGGGCACATGGAGGAAAAAGCGCCACTAGGGCTCATCAAAACATGCTGGAGGCGGGGGGGCTTTCTGCCTCGATGCTGCAGCTCACAGACTGCAGAGGCAGGGGGCAGCGGAAGGTCAGCTAAAGGCACGTCCGCGTAATACGCGCCGAAAGGGCACGCCAAGGAGCGTTAGGCTTAACCACAACTTCATTCTCCTTAAACGGAACAGAAACGTAATATTCATATTTTATTCGAAGCAGTCAATGTTTACAAATGCTAAGCCCTTCAGCTTCAATAAACAACAATATCATGAGAAGGACAGTGGGTATTCAGGGCAGGCTTATTAAAATAGTATGGCGTTTAATAACATTAGTACAGCTGTTTGATTTTGCTGCTGTTCTTATCGGTCTCCTACGGACACGAGTGGCGCGATAAACCTCATTATGGCTTGAAGCTGTGAGTTATGATGGGGTGTGATGGATGTTGGAGGGTGGGGGGGTGGTTCTGTGCCAAAGCTTCATGGGAAATCCAGCATCAGCAGCACCCATCAGCAGAAGTGGCATTTTTCCACTCCCCAGAAAGCTCCAAACTGGGGCTAGTGCTTTTGGGTGAAGGATGAGCTGGCAAGTGTGTTAGCTTGCGTGTTTTACGTGTGTGGGTGTACCTGCTAGCACCGGACCCCCCTCCTGGACCATGAGGGACACCGGGATGCACTGAGCATGCTCAAAACAAACCACTTTGACCCGCCCTCCCTGCAAAAATGGCCAATGAAAACCAAGCTGCCCATCCCCGGAGACCAGCCATGAGCCGGCAATCTCTGTAACAACTACATCAATCAGGAGGGCTAAAGAAGGCAATGTGGAGACTGGGCACCAGGCGAAATATACTTACTTGTTGCCCTCCAGGGAGCAGCTGCCTGGGGACCCGACTCTGTAGTCCACCTAGGAATAGCAAATGTGAAGGTGTCAGTGTGGACATCACACTCAGCCATATGCCTCCTGCCTTATATGCCACAACACAGGTCAAAACTCCATAGGATAAGAATTTAGATACCTTATATTGTGAAATCAAACATATTAACTGGCATTCACAGCATGGTTGCAAAATGAATTGAATAGCTTAAAGAGGGTTAGACACATAAGCCGTAAACTAAAATTAATTTACATTCAGAAGTGATATTTCAGCACTGAGAAGGTCTATAACCATTAAAGGAGGCGAGAATTAAAATATAAAAGAATCACAATGATTGCTGATGGGAAAAAAGTTTACTTAGCAGTAAAATGAATAACATTACAATTATTATAACTAGCTACACTGAGACTCTAAAAAGAGGCAGGCGAGTTCGCTCAGATTATCCAGTAACTGTCAAAACAAACCAGTGCCCTCTCCCCCTGCAATTTAGATCTTAGTTATGCAATTATTCCTGATTGTGCCTATAATTACGCTGATTAATACTCTGCCGTTAGAACCTGATGGCACAAAAAGGTCCGTTACAAACCAGAGCATCTTTAAGATGATGATGATGATGCAAGTCGCACCACCTCAATGCCTGTGTCCTTATCAGCCCACATCATGTCTTTCTCAAGTGAGACCTGACAGTATCAGTTCTAAAATGGGGCGAGAGGAGCCATGGGGGGATCGATATGGAGCGGACTGAGGATTTATATCCCTGAAAATTGCTTTTAATAAACAGGCACATCATTAGACACCACGTTCATCCATCCTGACTGCCCTATTAACACTTAAAAACAGCACAGCGCAAATGTTTCGTTTTTCAGTGAAATGAAGTTTTACACAAACACACGCACGCACGCACACACCTCTCACTGTTAAACCAAAACAAATGGATTAGTCAAAGGAGTGATGAGTTAAATACATGCGTTATTTGATAAAATGTTAATCATAATCAAAATGAATCTATTTCCTCCCCCCAGAAACGGTGTTCTCCCAATCAGAGAATTGTTTATTGGATTGATTCCAACCAAGTGCTTTTCTCAGCTGCAATTTCTCCTGTGAGAATCAAACCAACAGCCTGGTTTCAGGTCAACAACCTTAAAGATCAGGCAGCTGAATCTGAAAGAAGAGAATTTTAACCTGTCGCTTGCAATTTAGCAGTCAGTTTTAACAACTCAACCTTGGTTCTCTGCTTTTATGTCAGCCTACCTGGGGGAGGCAAGACATTAAGGCCACACAGAGGAAGTCAGGAAAACAACATCCATGAATTTTAACACAATATTTTAATTACAGCTGCCACCGCCAGGGCATTATCCCTCCGCTCCCACAGTGTAACCGTCAGCGCTAATTAACTGACGCTCAGTCTGAGTGTTTTGCCTCCCTGGCTTGTTATGAGAGGTAATGCTAGGGTGGCAGGGAAGTGCGTGTGACAGCCTTCCGGAATACTCCGGCATATGGGTGTCCCCTGAGCATCCCAAAGTGCTGTGTCTGTGACTGGCAGGACTCGCAATCCAAGCCGATGGTTATTAAAAAAAAAAAAAAAAAGAATAACAATAAACACGACAGCTTTGGCAGAAGTCAGAAAACTTGCTTAATAGCACCTATTAAAATTGATGAGCGCCACAGTGCTGGGAAACTGCTTCAGATGCAAATAAAACGGGCTGGTTAACACGAACCACGCCCCCTGCAGGCCAAGAGAAAACCTTCAGCTAAAAGAAGTGGCCCCTGCCCCCAGGTTAAGCTCTGAAATGGACCTCAGTGTCCCACCGGTCTTCATGGAAATCGCCCCACAGTACCTCTAAAAAAAATAAAATCACTTCAGAGTCACATGGAGAACACAGCCGCCCATCCCCCTCAACTGGTCACTCGCTCCATATGGAACACGGAAAAAACATAACAATGGCAGCATTTAAAGGATGCTGCGACCCTAGGCAGATATGCAGCCGGCTCATTTCCCTCCCCCCGCAGGATCAGAAGTCGACTGAATTTTTCGGCTCTGCCACAGTCGGAAGACCGAATGTCAAAGTGTCAGCGTGGACCCCCCCACATTCCACTTACTCACTGCATCTCTGCACCCCAGAGGTGACACTGCGAAGGGACGTGACACATTCCTCTGAACTGGGCTCCTCATGCTGCTCGTGCTTCTGCTTTTCTGCGATTTCTGTACTCAGTGTTTAGTCAAAAACTACAGAACTGGCAGGGGTGCAAACAGGGGCGGGGCCACAGGGACACTGGTCCCAGCTGAAAGCTGACTGGCCCCCAGAGTGTCCCCCCCACCATCGATTCAAAACATATCATTGGCTAATGAGAAGATTGGCCCCACTGTATGAATAATGGCCCCTCTTATGCCCCCACCATAAAAAATGCTATAATAGCCCTTGAGTGTGGGACTTTTCCCATAAGGACCGTTCCTGCTTGGCCTTCATCCTTCATAAGAGGCTAATAATCCCCACTTTTCCTTGCAACACTCATAGGTGAGCTCCAAAAGATTTTACAATATGCCTGTTTCATTGAACAGCCAAGAGTGCCCTACAGCTTTAACAAGCATTGCCCAAAATACAGAGCAGTTTCAGGGTCTTTGGAACATCCCACTGAGTAAGAGACAGGGGGAGCTAAATTCAACATCAGAGACATCAGCCCTCATTTGTGAGTCTGACTAATAACAGAAGTAATGAATGAAGCCTTAAAGGCACAAAGAGGAAAATAATTAAGGCAAGAGAACAGGTTTTCCAAATAAAAGGGGTCTATTCTTCTTAAATATAGACAAGAAGCTTTCTGGAGGACGGACTGTACCACTGACAGCCCCACCCCAAACTGCATCACACCTTGACCCCTCTCCACTCAGGACACATTTTTGGTAAACCAGTCCTCAGGAGCCACCCACAGACCCACCAACCCGGCAGAGGCCCAGGGCTGGGAAGTGCAGTGTCTCTCTGAGAGTGCAGTCAGCCTGCTGTGTACTGCTGCTGTGAGGCCTTTCAGTTTGAATGGGACACCCAAACGGGCCAGATCGCACTCTGGGAAAGAAGCCACACATCAGCCAATGGAGGCCTACGCTCCCTTGTCTTGTCCAATCAGACGGAGATGGCTCATGAGACACCGGCCGTTGGATGCAGGGCAACAGACAGCAGCGTACACATGGGACAGCAGACAAAGGAAAACCAAAAAGCGCAGATGACACACAAATATTTTGTAAGAAAGACCCAAAAAAGGAGCAAAAAGAGGACAAAATTAGATAGACGTGAATACCAGTTTCGGTCTTGCGGTGTAGTATAGTTCCTCAGCACAGTCCAAAAATTCCTCAGTGTCGGCCTGTTTGGCAGACAGACCAAGAAATTCAAAAACTCGAAGTTGTCACACCCACAGCAGAGGGATGGGGAGGGCACAGGGAATATGGGGGGGCTCGTACGTGTGGAGGAGGCCATGCATCAAGGCCGAGGTGGAGGGCCGACTGGGCAAAAAGCCGGCCCACGTCACGTTCCACCGCCACAACCGCATTGCAGATGAGGGTAAGAAGAAGGCAGGAAACATGCAGATAAGCTGATCGTCCACCTCAAAGCCATACAGTCAACGCGAAATCTTCCTCAGAGAAACCACACTCCTGTGGGTTTGAGTTACCTACCAGACGTAAATCAGATGCTGAAAACTCTAACGAGGTTATCGTTAGTTAATGAGCATCATTACACGTGGGCAGCGGCGTGACAACTGTGCCGGGGACGTGCAAGCCACGCACAGCAGGAGGCGACACAGGCTACCGGACACGCTGGGGGCTACGACAGGCAGGGATCAGAGGCAGACGCCGTGACGGTGGGGGGCGGGGGGGGACGGGGCAATACTGACACTCACCGGCTTATGGTCGGGCTCAGTCTCCTTCCTCAGGAGGGGGTCGAACTTCACTTTGTCAACTGCAAAACGATTTGGTGGGGTAAATCACACCGGTGACATGCGCACACAGTCGCAGGATTAATGCTGCATAGACCCAATGCGACCGCGTCCATCACCATGCGGCTCTCAAATCCCCACTTCTCCAAACTAATAAATCATCAGGAGAATATTTTACAGTCCTCCTGATGCTGAGGACTAGTGACATATCTTACTGAAAGGGTACGGTGATGACAGGGCACCCGAGATATGCAGCACAATTTGTAATGGGAATTATATTTACATTTCAAGTTTACATTACTTTCATAAAGCAGACACTTTGATGTACGTTTCTTTTTGCGAAAGAAGGAGCAATTGGAGTTAAAAACCTTGCTCAGGGGATTTGAGCCAGGCACCTCCCGATCACAGGGGAGCGCCCTAATCTGCCGTGCCACAAGCTGCCCCCCACTTCACGTGCGCAGACGGGGACTCACAGTTGATCTCAGACAGCGTCTTTTCGTCGCGGGCACTCCTGTTAGCCGAGGGTATCCGGTGAGGCACAGACACCGGGGACTGCAAGAAACAGAGAAAGCGTACGGTAATAAAGGATCATCAGCACATCAAGAGCACTTACAAACAGGACGTATCTGAGTAAATACCTCTCCTGTGTCTACTCCCAATTCGAGGCTTGTCAAGTTTTCCAAACTGTCATACTACAAGGAATAATCAAGAATTTCGGCACTGACTCTGTCACTTAGTAGAAATTAGTAGAGCTATCATTTCATGTTTGACATCAATTTATGCTTTAACCCTCAGCCTGAATTCTAACAGGGGTTGATTAACTAGCAGCATCTGTATTTTCTGGAGTGCAAATCAAAGTCGTGTGCATTTCAGGGCATCTCAAAAACTCATGCAAGCTGTTAAGATGGCATAAACCCCCAGCCCCAATGCCACCCAGCCAGGTTTGGGGCAGGCAAACATCAACATCTGATCCTAGAGTAGCCTTTCAGAGCTTGCTGACTTAACAGAGAAGGCCAGACTGGTTCAATAAGCAAAATAATCAGTGCTGGTTTTGGTGTGTGGGTGGGTGGAGTCTTAGGCACACGTCTGAAAAAGGGCCATCAACCAACACTGAAGAAGCCATCAGCCCAACTAGTCTTGAGGAAAGTCACATGATCACCCAGGCACTGATCCAGTGCATAGGCTAACCCAAATCAGACACTATACATCATTATCTGATGATAAAATCAGCACCACTGCAAAAGCAGTCGATCTAAATGCGTGGTCACATCAAATCACACAGCCAGGCACATTCATGGAAACAAGAATATGATTTTTAAATGACTAACAACACGTAGAACTGTTCATAAAGTTACAGCAGAAATATTTCAAGACATATTTCGATGTGTGATAAATCTCCCAGCACAGGATATTATATCCATTTCCAATTTAGCGCTTTCTGATAGTCCAATGATCCATCCCAAACCTTCAGTTAGATCCTACAGACTCTCAGGACAACACCTGCAAAACGTCTTTTAGTGGCGCACAAACCTTCTACTTTTGCAAGGCCGCATTCCAAAGATTACACACTTTCCCAAACGCCTTCTCCTGAATGTGGCTTTACCGAAACAACCACGTAGCCCCCGGTGGCCAAGCCCACACAGGGATGAGGGGTGGGGCATAAGGCAAAACCCAAAGCAGCACATACACAGCTTAAAATCTTACTGATGCATCAGCTTTGAACCGCAAAAATTTCTAAAGGGGGGCAGGATTTTTTAATCCAAACGCAAATGCAAACAGCAATTACCGTATTTTCGCGACTATAAGGCGCATATAAACGTCTTTTTTTTTCCTCAAAATGTGCGGCACGCCCTATGTGTGTTGTTACTGCGGCGTGGGAGCGATGGATGACCGACGGAGACCACAGTTTCACGAAAAGTGGAAGGCAGCGCCGGGCAAGTTACGCCACAGTTTGCGGATGGATTGTAGATGCTTGGGCTAACGTGTCTGCTGGCACTGTTG
>JAODKM010000058.1:4525856-4538678 GCA_026780845.1 Petrocephalus sullivani | reverse complement strand
GTGTTAAATACAGTAATGGCACACATAACTGAGACTGCGCCTTTTAGTACGGTGCGCCTTATGGTCGTGAAAATACGATAAGCGATTTCTTTGAATGTTAAACAATTCAGAGTCAAATATGGAAATGAATTACTTTTATTCATTTTATAAATAGAACTCCCCTTTTCTGCTTAAAACGGTTGTGCAAACACTGTGCGTTAGCAAACAGCGGATATGGCAAATTAATGGTGGTTAAAATTTCTCCTAAATAAATCTTTTTTTTCCCCATGCATAACAAACCCGTGCCAGGAACAAACTTCCAAAACAGTCCTGCAAACGAAGTTAATTTAACAATAAAAATGACCAGATACCAGAGAAGATAAGGTCATGACTGGACACTGCTGGGTGTCACCTGGGTACCAATCAGACTACGGTTAGGGAAAGGGCCGGAAACATTCCGGAACAGGCAGAGCTCATAGACACATGCCCATGGAGGGGTACCTTTTAGGAGGATGCAAAGTGAGGTGCCCAGCACAGCCTGGGAGAGAGTGGGAGAAACAGATCCCAGGACTTAAATGGCGGGGAGCTGGAATTGGAGTAGAGAGTGAGGGGACAGGGAAGGACATGGAAAATCCAGGAACGCTGCCCAGAGTATGGGATCCATATGGAAATGCAGCAGCTCTAGCGATCTGAATAGGAAGATGAGGAATGGTGCGAGGAGGCTGTCTCACCTCGGGTTCGGCGTCGTCGTCGTCCAGGTCAGGGTCGGTCGTGTGCTCGGGGTTGTTGGCCTTGTCCAGCAGCTCGATGGCCAGGGTCCGACTGAGAGGCTGAGAGACAAAGGGGTGCTGGGAACAGAGGAGGGAACAGGGCAAGGGCGTGAGTCCCGCCTCCGGGCAAGGGGCAGCGCTGCTGCCTCAGGGCCGTCACCACTCCATTCGTTAATGAACTGTCAATCAATCAAGAACTGCCAATAAATCCAGGGCCAAGAGCTGTCAATTACACCTCCATCCAAAACTGTCGATCTGACGCTATCAATCACGCCTTGAATTAGAACTGTCAGCCTATTCTGAACTGTCAATCACACCACAACCAGGAATACCTGTCAATCGGGGAACAGTCTATAAATTAGGCACCACCCCCAAAAGAGACTCGTCAGTCAAAAAAGAAAAACAAAACAAAAAAAACAAAAATGGTTTAGAAAGAGGAAACATCATCCACCTGCAGGAGCTTGTCAGCTGTGGGTCTCTTCTTTGGATTCTTTGTCAGGGACAGTTTGACAAAATGGTGGAAGTTGCTTGTCCTTCGATAAATCAAAATATAAAAAAAAAAAGCGTTTACATTTTTTAAACCATAAATTGCCCATCGCTCCGAGCCAGACCCCACTTACCACTTCACTTTGTCTTTCAGCTTTGGGGGCTGGAAGTTGCTTTTTGTCATCATGAACAAGGCCCTGCGTGTCACACAGCATCAGGGTAAGGAACATGCATGTCACACATGCATCCCGGGGTCACGGGGGTCAGCACTGACCTCATGGGGTGCAGGTCAAACATGGGCGGCTGCAACTCGGCCAGCTCGATGGCCGTGATGCCCACCGCCCAGATGTCGCACAGCTGGTTGTAGCCCCCCTTCCTCTCCACTGCAGCCACTTCGGGGGCCATCCTGCCCAAAGGAGGGGGCAGTGCTTTAGCGTGGAAATCAGGGTACAGGATGCTAACCCCCACATACCACAAATGCACCTACAACATCCAGAAGTCCAGTTATACAGAGATGTCTGGAACATAAGATATGATGCATCTGAGATGTCGTAGACATGATCTAAAACACAGCCTGGGGCCCATGAGGGGTGTCTGAAAGTCGAGGCCTAAGGCGCTGGTTTAAAGCCTGTTCAGTCTGCGTAGGGCTTGATCTTTAGAAGATCACCCACAGGAAGCATTCAAACTCTCCCTCTCTCCCTCCGAGACACCGGGCGATGGAAATGACGTACGTCAGTGTCCGTCAGATGCTCAGGACAAATCGGCATACAGCCCTCAGGAACGGAGCGGGGCCCAGAAGCAAGGATGAGGGCGGAGGAGGTTACCAGTAAGGAGTGCCGATGAAGGACTTCCTCTTGGCCAATGTCAGCGTGATCTGAGCAGAGACGCCAAAGTCGGCTAGAAAAGAGCAGAGATTTAACACCTTTTAACACTGACCACACAGATCTTACCATCACGTACAAGGGAAACAATCTAGGGTGTGACACCTGAAATTCATTGTCCACTTGCATATTTCTGTTTAAAGTATTGTTGACATTATTGACATTATTACAGAAGCAAATCAACGGAAGTACCCCCTTTAAGGTAAATAGCAGTACCCTTCCTGGGATTCAAACCAGCAACCTTCAGGTTACAAGTTCATATCCCTGATCAGCAGTAAACAAAGTACACAGGACAGAGTATTTCCTGTCCTGACTCTCCAATCAACACTAGGGGGAGCTGGAGGAAAACTGAGCCCCCTGGGCGAGAATTCCCACGTGTGACCCAAGCAAAGCCAGTTCAGGGTCACACGGCCCAGGTGGAGCCACCGCACAAACAGATCGATCTCCCAGTGACAGGATCGACGCTGGCTGCCTGCCAGGCTTCCTTGCCCATCGATTTCATTAGCTCAACACCGTGATTCATCTTTATTATTTTAGTTACATTTTCATGAAGCTTGCGCTAATTATGATGCCACCTTCCCGCATGCATTAATTACAGTTTAGGCCCAATACCCTCGGACAAGGTTACTGACAAACTTACCGAGTTTCACATAGCCGTTGTCGGTCAGCAGTATGTTTGCCCCCTTGAAAACAGACAAACGGCCAAAGATCAGACTGACATAAGGAGATGAACGACTCTCTTACTGAGGTATGCAAGTACGGCCCTCTAAAAACGACAACACGAATGAGAATTACGTCAACATGAACATGAAGGTTCCACTGCTAAGTATTGCCTGTGTCTGTAAAAGAAAGACTTCCAGGGTCAAACTGGCCTTTCTTAGTCCTTGGGAGGACAATATATCGCAACTGTACAACTGTGGGCATGTAACGCAAGATAAGTCGCAGTCCTTTCAGTCAACTGATCTGAAACATAAACCAATAACACACTGAAGGTACTGCTGACCAAATGGCGATACACGCGGATGCAGCGCATTGGCTAATAAGCGAGGCTAAACACCTCAGAGCATAGAATCGGCGTTTAGACCCAATGATTAGCGGCTGGGTCACTCTTGCACTTCGCTGTACCTTGATGTCTCTGTGCATTTTGCCTTTGCTATGCAGGTAGTTCAAACCCTGAAAAGAGGGAGGAAAAAAAAAACTCATCAGATATGTAGCCACCAGCGCAAATGCCTCAAAATCAGTGCAGTGTAGTCAGGGAAGGAGGATGGGGAGAAGCTGGTATGAAAATACATGCGCCTGCTTGCTCAGCAACTTAGGAAGCTCAGGACTGATGTTCCCTGACACGCAGGAGTTGATCCAGGGTTCAAACCAGGATGGAAAGTACAGTCCCACAAATTCATGGTACCTGAAGGGTTTCCCGTGTGACGTAGGCGATTTGGGATTCTGACAGGGGCCCCGTCACTGGAGGTATAAAAGAGAAAATGTCAAAATAATCGCAGGCTACACCCCTCCAATCTGGCCATCGGTGTGAGGGAGAGCCCTATTGGAGGATCTGGGAGTGGGTGGCACCTAGACACACTCCACCAATAAGAAAAATGCCCTTTGCTTGATGCGCCTGTATAACAGAACAGCTAACTGAGCAAAACATAATACGAAGGCTCGGGATGCGAGTCTCCTTAGCTGATTAATATCAAACCTAATTTTCATTGGTTTTCAGGTAATAATGTTATTTGCAACACTGTAGCATTCAACAGCATTGCCAACCAAGCTGAGGACTGCTCAAAAAAGCAAGGCACCACCATGCCAGACTTGGGCATCATACATGGGAGGAGGGGGGAGTTTAAAAACAAGATGAGGAGGGAAGTACCTGTCTCGGATTTAAGAAGCCCTCCCACACCCAGATAGCAAAGAACGTGGTAATTATGGCTTGCCCTCCCACTCCTCGCAGCAGGTCACCGTGGCAACGCTCCCTAGCTGCTACAAGTCATTAGTGGGGACATGAGAAAATTCCAGAACTTTCATGGGCACGGAGTCGGAGCCTGACGCCGTCACCCGCGGTGTGCTGGAAAGCTACACGCAAATTATACCTAGCTGCCAAGCGCCACTCTGCCCCCCTCCCCAGAAAGGTCAGGAAACATCTCTGAGGATGATTCATCAGAAGTGCTTCTTCCATAAGCTGTGAGGTCCGTGGAAGGTCAGGTTAACTTCAGCCTGTGTGAACTGATATGATATTGTGGGTCTTACCGTGGTAGATATCCTGCAGGGAGCCTCCTCCACAGTACTCCATGCTTATCCATAATTTATCTCTCCTAGAAGACAGGTGGGAAAATGACATGTGATCGATATTTCTTGAAAAGGGCCGAAAAAATTTCAGCGAATGGGATGAGGTGTAACGGGTGAGAAATGGGAGGGAAATCAGTAGGGTCACGTCACGTTTTGTTAGGGAGCATCATCTGAAACACCCCCCCCCCCCCCAAAATCGTTCACAAATGCAGTAGTGTGGGCAAAATGATATCCCACCACAGAGCTGTGAAAATACCTCCCTCATTATCCAGACTCTTACAGAGACATGCTGAGGTGCTGAGACCACATCAGTGACACCTCGAATGTCAAGTCTCACAAGAAACAAGAAGTGCCGGGGGGAGGGGACAGGGGACGGGGGACTTTGGGTCGCGGGCCGTACCTGAGATAGCTGCCGAAGTAGGCCACAATGTTGGAGTGCTTGCAATCCTTCATCATGATGATCTCCTGC
The DNA here is from genome assembly GCA_026780845.1 of Petrocephalus sullivani. Taxonomy (NCBI): domain Eukaryota; kingdom Metazoa; phylum Chordata; class Actinopteri; order Osteoglossiformes; family Mormyridae; genus Petrocephalus; species Petrocephalus sullivani. Next base: position 4,533,810 of record JAODKM010000058.1, on the reverse strand, counting down.
TGCACCACTGCAAAGTCCTCCCCTGAAGGGAAGGGGACCACGAAGGGGGTCGTGAGAAGCTCAGGAAGTGTAATCTTATGGCAACTGCCCCTCCCCACAACACCACAGTGACTGCAGTCCAGGGCTTTGCTGTCCACAAAGTTGCCAGAGATGTTAAAACTTGACTTTAGACATGGGGATAAAATGAGATTAGAAGTTCACAATGGCAGTGTGAGGCTTTGCTGCAGAGCAGATTAACAGTCAGCCCTTTCTTGCTAACGTATTTCAAAGACCTAACAGCGGATACGACTCCTCTTAGCTTACAAAGGAAGGGATCCAGCGGACGTCCTCAGACTGAAAGGTGCTGAGTCTTTAAGCAGCGGCCGCCAGGGGGGAAGCGTCACCGGATTCGATAAAGGATCTTATCACGACAAGGTCGGGCGCTCCACGGAGGATGGCTGCCCTTCCAGCCGCCCGCCGGAGGCCCCTTGGGTGCCACCTTGGCAGTGAGCCCACAAACCCTGCGGCTGGCGTCCCTAACAGAGGTGCGACTCTGTGTCAGCGGGCTTTGGCGGAATGAATCGGGATACACAGCGGGACGCTGGCAGCAGAAGAGCCAAAAAACGAGCGACCCCGTTATGGTAGGATGATGGTCTACACATGAGAAAACCCCCCTTCTAGAAATGATTAAAGATCATATCTTCAGTTTCATTAAAAGCTGTGGAAACATTCTCGCTTTTGCAGTTCTCTTGTTCCTGAGGACAGTAGCCATTTGTCTGCCATAATTAGTGAACTAAGGGACAGCTTGGAGACTGTATCCTATCCAGCACACGTAAGGCCAAGCGCGCCGAGACACTACACACTGTGGTGACGTATTTGTCAGGGTGTATGTGGAGTGCGTTGGACTTGGCTTATATGGATGCGCTTGCCAAATGTGGTCATTTATAAGTGTGGACCAGCCCCCTAATGTTAAGCCCCACCCTTTATAGTTCACTACCCATTCACCCACCTAACTACCTGACCTGAAGAACCCAAACTGTTAGCTTTATTTTCTGACAGCATTACATAAAGATCGGGCGTGTAAGAGGTTGGGGTTTGGGCGACACTTGGGTCTTGCTGGAGTACATGGATCCAACAGAGACTGCTGGCAACACTAACATCTACATCTCCTCCACCCCCACTCTCAGAATTCCAGAAAATAACAGGGGCAGCAAGGAGACCTGCACTGGGACTGCCGCCTCAGATGAAAATGCGATCGATTCGCACAGGCGAGAGAGCGAGAGAGACCCGGGTTGTTTTTCAAAACAAAGGGGCCACTGTTGGGTAACATCGACGCTAAAAAGATGAGGCAAGCAAGCAAAAATGCACATCTTAACAAAACACAATCGTAGCCCATCAACAATTTATGGAAGACGACGACAGGAAAGATTTCTCGATTGTGAATGTCAGGCAACTGGGGGGAGGGGTGTGATGGGGGGGGGTGCATTTTAACATTCATGACAAGCCTGAATATTTGTGAAGTTCAAAGCTCTTCTACCCTTACTCCAGGAGCAAACATTTCTATCACTGTCGATGGCCTCTCATCTTAGACGGCCAAGAACCTGACTGACCAACCCAGAATCTCATCTAACACGCTTGCTCGCGGAGACATTGTCAGCTAGCCACATCACGTTGGATTTGCGTCCGGCCTTGTCCCGGGCCACCCACCGGGCTCGTGCTGCACCTTCTTCCGGCGTGTTGCTAGGCAACAGGCACACTACAGCAGTAGGTGCTCAGCACCCGAAAGATCATTTAACCGGTTGGTGAGGAGAATCAGGCACACAGGTACACCAAGACTTCCAAAGCTCTGCACCCCCGGAGGGGCTGGAGGACACACAGACCATGTTGCGACAAAGAGACAACCACGCCGGGCACTGCAAGGGGCCTTAGGTGCCGCAATAGCATACAGTAATTTCCCGATAGCTATCTGCAATCACACAGCATGTCAAGCATCCGCATGCAGTAGATCATCTTTGATCTCTAGAATTTAATTTCCCCTCGAAGCACCAGGAGCCATGGGTGGCATGGGGATAGTCCCGCCCATGGCCAAAAACTGTCCGCGAGCCGATCACAGATCATCAGAAGATCTCAAAGACCTCCCAGGTAATGAGGGAAGATTGATAAATGAAGAGGAGTACAGAACACCATCACCTCCGGCCATGTAGCCCAGACTGCTCAGTTGGTGCAGGTCACCTGGAGGAAAACCTCGCATGACGTGACTCAGGAATGTCATGTGACTCATCATCTGACTTATCATTGTGTCAGATGTGAAAAAATGCTACTGATCCAGTGAGGTCATGATGTACAGAGACAGCCTATACACCTGATGGTAAAGTGCGAAAGGACCATGAAGACCAATCAGTTAAGCCGGCTACCACAGGGGGAGGCAGGACCCTGTACAGCCTCAGAACGTCGCTGGAAGCACCAGTGGACCTGAGTTTGGCACGGTCACCATTAACTATGGGAGGAAACTGCTCAGCCCAGCCTCCACCCATCCAACAGGCTGGGGGTGTAAATGCCTTGTGACTCCTATGACTCACAATGTCACCGACCGCCTCTAGCTCCAAGCCCTGCCCTCATCTTCCTTTTTATGGCTCAAACCCTCCCACCCCTGTTGCTCCCACAGGGAAATCACCTGTCCTGCTGGCTGGTGGAAGGAGGGGGCAAGTTTTAAGGTTTCTGACGGGCTGCCTCCTCCTTCCAGCCCATTTTGACATTCACAGCATTCACACAGCAAGAGCCACATTCACACGCTACGGTCACCTATCCATCCATAAGGGCGAATCCGTCACATCCGGGCACAGCACAGCATTGCCGCTAATTCCCAGCTAATTTTCAGCCATAATTGGGAATTTCTTTAGATGGCACACAGCACCGCGGCGAGATGCGGGGGTGTGCCAAAGGCTAACGGGCTGCACCGCCGTTTCCTTGGTGATCCGCCGGAGGGCTGACCGGGGGAGCACAGTAAGCTGGCAGTGGAAGGCGCTGTGGCACACCTGACCAAGAGGGGGGGCACCTCTCTCGTAGGGCTTTCTACCTTAACCCCCCCAGAACTCCTAGTAATTAACAACATGCAACATTTAATAGTCAAATTGATCAGCAACCAGCAGGCAGAGCAGCAGGATGGAAGGGAGCCACCTACAGGTCATTTGCTGTATAACACCGATAAAACAACCAGCGATTCAAGTTAGTATGAGATTCTTGATAATTTGGAAGCCACTGGATAAAAGTGTGCGACCTCCTGTATTAACTATTAACTCTGAAAAAATCCTGACATATAAGAAAGATAAAAAAAAAACAAGGAAGAGCATATTAATTACCCAGCCGGGGGGGGGGGGGATACTGTCCGACAAGGAAAACTGGCCTGGGATTCCATCATTTATATATTTGCTCATTCTACACCTCTATCCAGCAGCAGCTTCATATTTTATAGGTCTGGATGTTCACTGATGCTATTTATAACCAACCCCTCAAAGGTACAATTGTGGTTCTCATAAGCCAACTCTGGGTCTAAACCCCGGTTCCTCAGGCACCCGGCATGGCTGTCACTCCGCACGGAAGAGGAAGAAGCAGCCGGAGGATCCGGAAGGCTGGCCTGGAGCTCCAGAAAACTCCTGCATGCTTGGACATCCTTATGATGGGAGGCAGTGCTTAAAATGGGGCTATGCTACTCACATTTATTTAGGGGTTTTGTCCAAAGCAAGGTACAAGAGAGGATCAGTGAGCCAGAGTCCCTGGAGCAAATGGTCCAACAGCAAAATCACTCACATCAGCCATGGGATCTGAATCGGCGACCTTCCAATCACAGGCTTGGAGCCCAAACCTCTTCTTGCTCTAATCGGAAGGTCAGAGGTTCAAATCCCAAGGTAGGCATAGTGGTTTCATTGCCCCCGACCAAGGCCCTCAACCACATTCTGCAGAGCAAATCAAAAAAGTACCTAACAAAGAATCAACATGAAGACAAGTCACAGAAAAAGGCAGTGAGCCAGCTCCCTGAATCTTCACCTTCCAGAACCCTCTAAGCTATCCCCAAAAACCCCACATTCTGCTTCAGGCCTCCTGCCCCCCTTAGTGCTCAGGCTGGCCTTTACCTTTAAAGGCAAGGAAAAGAAAGTGAGTCTTGGCCACATTAGGAACCTGCAACGGGCCTTGGCTGACCCCAGTGCCTCAAGACTGCAGCTCCTGCACAGATGCCTGTATTTGCATCATCGCACACACCACAGAGGCTCAGCCAACCCTCACACACTCACGCTTTCACACTAACCTGACCCCCCCCACTGTCTCTCTCACACACACACATACACAATTATTGTGCAGAAGAGGACAGCCTCACATCATTTCACTGGGGGGCGGCAAAGTTTAATGTAGGCCTTGTTTCAGACTGGGCAAATGTAAAATTCCCATGATGCTAGTGAAACAGTCGCTGGGACGCAAAAGGACAAACAGGCAAGGCCTGTTCCATTCCGAGCTCTGTATTCCAGAGGCCAGAAACGAGAATGCTGGGTACAGCCAGTGGCTCCACGCTCTGGAAGATCTCATCTCCTGTCCTCCTTCCCACCAGCTACAGAGGATTTCCCTCTAAGCCTTGTCACGGGGACAGGGTGAACTTCAAGCCACCTCTTGCAGCTCACACCCTCTTAACAAGCTTTATCAACATTCTGACTGCATGCCACATGGCATTTTGGAGATAGATGAAGAGCCCTAACATCAATGCCACCCCCTCCCAATATCACCACCACTCGCTCTGCACTCCTGACCGCCCACTCTCTCTTCCATATCATTCCTCTAGCCATCACCAGATCCGGTCGGCGCAAGGATTGTGAGCGTGTGGCCAAACTGAGGACCCCAGTGCCCTGCTAACACGACGGGGGGCATGCGCCGTCACGAGACATCTGACTGGCTTCCCAATAAAAAAGAATGTTTAAAGCCTGGAGATAATTTAAGGCAAATTAACAAATGCATCGAGGCAATTAGCAAACCAGCAAATCATTAGATTATTTCCAAACACATATACAAACTCAGGAGACAAAACTGCCTTCTATGAATGAGACGGCAATCTGTGTTTTTCGCAACTGACATTTAAGCATCGCCGAGGGTCCAATAAAAGACATGGAGACCGAAAGGAAGACGCCGCTAACTGCTTCCCCCAAAGGCTCTCCAACAGCCACTTCTTCAAGTCGACAACTCTAAACAAAAGCTGACAAGAAGCAGTGGCAGACTTTTAATCCTCAACCTGAACCCTAGTTCTGGCTGAACAAAAACAAACTGTGGAGACTGCAGAGCAGGAAAGCAAAGACGGCATCTCTGAGCAAGCAGAGAGGAGCGCGACAGGCCGGAACACGTCTGCGTACAGCACACGGGTGCCTCACAGGCACGTGACTACAGCCTTGCAGTCAACCTGAACAAAGCCGCTTCCCGGAGGGTAATGAAGCCCAGTCTTTTGATAGCTGGTCATTATACGAGTCACATGACCCAAACAGAGAAGCTCTATTGGTTAATTCATTCGATCCTGCTGCATTCTACGAAAAGGCAGTTGTGCAAGACGTTCATGCATAGTGATTTCTTCTCAATATCAGTCAGACACAGAAACGTCTCCACGATGTCCCGGAAAAGTCCTGACGATGTTGTGAGAGCCTGCCACGAGGTGTGGAGCACTGCAGTAGCTTAGCTCCGCCTCCTGCCAGCCCAGCCCCCTCTACCATGTCATCTGGTCCGCTGCTACTCCCGGAACACGCGTCCAGGAAACCACATCTGTTAAACTACTGAGTTTTGAGTCAATTCAGTTGGGGGGAGGGGGGGCAGTCAGAGGAAACTTCCCAGCATGCATTTGGCTGCCGCAGCGTGGCTGATCACCCCGCGGCCTCGCGAGGATGCCGCCTGTGGCCACCCAGTCAGCGAAACTGGCCTCTCAGCAGGCATTCCTGAGGCGGGCGTTCCCACCTGCTTTCCTCTCTCCCTCCCTCTCTCCTTCCCTCTCTCACTCCCTCCCTCCCTCACTCCCTCTCCACGTTTCCTCCTCTCTCCACGAGAGGAACAGCTTCCAGCGAGAAGCAGCGCCAAACCCTGCCGCGTCATTCGGGTTTCACCCCTCAGCCTCAGCTAGAACTTTTCATCTTTTTATGCTTCTGGGGGAAAAAAAAGAATAAGTAAGAATACTGAGCACCTTCTTTGTTAAAGTGCGTCTTTGCCTGTTCATCTTTTACAGGCAGAACATGGACCCGGACCTACCAAGTATGTCAGTGGGTGTTTTTTTTTTCCATGAGTAAGTTACTAATGAGCCTCAGTTAGCAATTCGAGACTCAGTTTGTCCTCGAATGATGTGCAAATGCGGTAATTAGCGGCTTAACGGCGCCACCTGAAAGAGCAGAGCACAGTAACCCCCCCTACCACAGACCTCTGTGTTCCTCCCCAGACCCGCAAAGCTTATTACCCAGTGCCATGCAGGGAGGAGGTGCCGCGGTGGGGGGTACTTACCGGGTTCCAGCTTGATGACCTTAATGGCGGCCAGCTCGCCAGTGCTGACATTCCGGGCCTGAAAGATAGAACAGAGGGTATAAAATTTTTCAGCTAGACCTGTAGCTGGGGGGGGGTCTGCAATGATTAACATTCAGGCGCTATAAGTGGTTGCTCCCAAAATCATCAAAATAGACCAAAAACCAGAAAAATAAAAAACTAAGTGCTTTTAAAACACAAGAACTTAGCGCTGTGCTAATCCCAGGTACACACCCCCCACAAGAGCATCCACAGGCCAACTAAAGTTACATTACTATCATTATTAATTAATTCAATAAGGAATTAAAGAAGAAGTCAGACGAGCACCTCCAGGAAGGAGATGAAAGTGCTATTTTGGGCAGAGTGATTGGGGGGGCATCAGCCATGCCTCATACAGATCAGGAACTATACGGGTGTGATATTCCCCCCCACCCCAATCACACAGGCCCGGTAATTAATTCCACAGCCACGCGCTGTTTTCTAACAGCTAATGACTAACCTCATCATCAGGAAGCTGAAAGGCAAAAATCCTCCTTCGCACTCCCACCCCAACCCAACGCCGGGGGGGTCATGCTAACTTCACACAGCAGCACACAACCTGCGTGGCTGCCTGCAGTGATGCAACTGAACTTCTGGACACCTGCTGAGAGCCCCCCCCCTCCCCACCTCGGGAACGCCCTTCACGACCAGATGGAATATGCTTCAGGATGCAATGAGAGAGCAGCGGTATTAGGGCAAAAAAAAAAAAAACACACACCTCACATGAGATCAAAGACCCAGCCTAACGGGTTTAACAGCCTGGCAATATCATTAAACAAATAAACAGGAGTGGGTAGGGCTTCCCAGTCAATCCGACCAATGAGAATGGCCGTAACAAGCTCTGGCCTGGTGTGGCAGTCCGAGTTGGCTTTGAAAAACACATCCAGCTAACAGCTGCAGAGTCAGACGGGGGAAAAAGGAAGAAAAAAGGAAAATGTTTCCCTCAAAGCCTTTTGTTCCTGAGGCATGTCAACAGGAAACAAAGTCAGTCCATTCGGCCCCTCCTCCCCCCCGCCGTGGCTCGTCATTCTGGGGCCAGCCCCCCCTCCTCCCCGCCCGGGGCCGCCGGCCCGTCCTCGGTGGTGGTTTGAGTGGCGGGGGGCAAGGGGCGGGGGAGGGGGTGGTTTAGAAAGGAATCAGTGTGAGGGGAGTGCTAGCTGAGGTATAGAGCAGTTTGCTGTGTGTGTTTTTTGGGTTTTTTGGGGTCATGCAGTAGCCATGCGGAAAGTTTCACATCCAGCGCCCCAGCTGAGCGTGGAAGGACGTCCAGTGGCTGAGCAGACAATTTTAGCCCAGCTGTACTCATAAGAAATGGGGGGGGGGGGGGGGGGGGGGGGGGCTTGGCCGCCCAAATGGTTGGAGGCGGGGGGGGCGCCGCACGGTCACGAACTACCAAAAGACAGCC
>JAODKM010000058.1:4494935-4514858 GCA_026780845.1 Petrocephalus sullivani | reverse complement strand
CAGCGTTATTGTAGTCGATAGATGTGTTGCTACGGTGAACGGCATACGCTTGGAGCCATTCGTACTCCGAAAGAGCTTAGCGCAAGAGCCACTTTCTTGGAGGCTTCCATCTTTCCCCGAGTTTTTAGCAGATGTGACGTTATTCTGAGTTCCGAGCTCAGACCTCCGAGGATAATGGAACGCACGATAAGCCTCCCGAACTGAAGCTTTTTTCTGCAGTATAGTGAACAGTCCCTCTATATTTAGTGTTCTCGTAATGCACGCAACATATTTGGGTTGTCTTCCCTGGCCAGTCCCCTTTGCTGGATCCAACAGGCATCTTTTAAACCTTTAACTTATTAGGTCAGTGTTTTGGTTTTATGTTGATGTGTGTTGTATGTTTTTGGAATAAGTTTCTTTTAAAATTTGTTGTAAAGCACTTTGTAGCTTCTATTGAGATGAGTGCTATATAAATATACCTTTACTTACCTATAATAAGCTACAATTTTAACCTCAGCAGTGGCTATTTACTTAATCGTCTTTCAATCTAATTCCAGGTTTAAAAATCTCTTCCTGTTTCAGAGTGTCCAAATCCACAATATCGGCGCACACTAGGCCCCATTCTGGCCTGTGCTGGTTCTGGTGAACCAGGAATGCTTGAACCTCATATCATATCCTCCCTGTCCTCTTCCTGTCTGCCCGCTGCCTCTTTGGAGCTTCCTGAGTGTTTCTGGGACCATTTTTAAGTTCTCTCTGCAGCCCCTTATATGTAGGTACCAGCAGAGCACTTTGTCTTCGTGGGCAGCTGTTTTTTTCTTCTTCTCCTGGTGTCGAGGTTCTGTTTTGCCACATCTCGGGCCATCCTGGACCAGGCCGCGCGCCTGGTTTTTATCGGCCTTAAAACCCGTTCGGCTGGCTGACGTGGTCTCCAGCCTTGCACCAGCAGTGGAATGTATGCTCCATGAATAACTGCCCTGTGACTCATGGTGTTCAGGACCAAGGCCTGCTCAGTCTGGAACGGTAATGTGCGGGACATATTTGGCCTGTCTTCACTGCGGGATCTGGCCGTCCCCCTTGTGCAGCATCCAGCGGGCGTCTTTTAAACCTTTAACTTACCGGGTCGGTGGGAGAGACGCTTGCAGACCTGGAGACCTCGGCTGCGTGTTTATTGCCTATATTTAAATCACACACAGAAATTCCACTGCAATGAGTAATAACAGAAGCTCAGACAAAAGACTGCTAATAGGCAGCTCCAGAGGACTCACTGCGATATGTGTGTCATGCACTGTACCATAAGGACGGGGCTGTATATTTTTGGCAAGCTGCTAAGTGACAGTCTTCAATAATGGGGGCTTTCTTTCATTTTCTGTTCTAATGGAACAAGCCACATGCTGTTTCTTGCTATACACTTCACACATCTGTGGTGCAGCTCCTGCAGCATATACTGATCACACCATGGACTGGGGACGCATCAGAACTGGGGGGCAGGGGGGCCGGCCATAAAGCCAGGCCTATTTGTCTGTTTGCTTTTGAAAAACTCAGATATAACCTTTTGTTTTAAAAGAAAAAAAAACACTTGGATATAATTCAGGCTCTTATTAAAGTTTATATGCAAAAGGTTCATGATTCACGGAACACACAGCCTGTGCTAGTTGCATTTATATCCATTTTCTACGTTTGTCTGCCTGCACTGCATGTGAACATGTCTGCCATCTGTATCGTGTGTCCCTGGGGTGTCTGAACACTGAAGCAGAAAATCAAAACCACTCATAAATGCTGGGTACACAGCTAGGTGGATGCTGATGCTCGTACCATGGTAATATTAGCCTCGACATCAGTCAGTAAAACACGGTGGGCCTCCACATGAAGCCGGCAGACTGTCCACAGCTGTAAGTTTCAGCCAAAGAAGTGCTTCGCTCGTGTGTCCACACTGCTGGGTTTTAAGTGACGGATGTGTGGTTTTTCTTGTCAGGGCGTGAAAAAGAAAAAAGCAACACAGAAGCACTTCCAGAAACGGTGGAGGTGTGTTTTATACATTCGAACTGGACCTGAGAAAGTACTTGTCGTTTTACTGTTAGGCAGCGTCCATTGCAGTTTGGCTAGTAGAAGCGGTCACCATGAGATGTCACACTAAAAATGGAGCTTAGACTAGGACTGTTTAGAAACTGCCCTAACAGCTTATCCAGTGCAGGGCTACTGTGTGCCAGCAGTCTGTCCAACAATACACAAGGCAGAGGAAACATGGACAGGATGCCAGCCCTTGGCAGGGCACACAAGTCACACGCTCAGGGCAATTCAGAAACACCAGTTCACTTAAGTACAGGTTTTCTGGCCTGTGGGTGGAGACTGGAGTACCAGGAGGAAACTCACCCAGATGGGGAGAGAAACTCCACAGATGGACCCAAGGGTGGGCTTCAGACTCGTGTCCTTGGAGGTGCAAGGCTACGATCCTATCCTGGCTGCGGCAGTTATACCGTGATTGTTCTATATAAGTGCAATCAAATTCAATAAGGATTTCAAAACCTGCTATTAGCTTTCCCTTCTTATTCCACAGTCAGTAATTTTATTTGTGCCTTTGCATTCTGGGAAGCTGGCCAAGCTTCAGTCTGCATGATGACTTTTATACGTCGTGTGTGAACTGAGCAAACTGGAGACAGCAGATGGGGAAAAAACCCCACTCCAGCACCGGTAAGATCTATGGGACTTGGCAGCTAATGGGTCTGGCTCAGTGAGCAGTGCTGGGCCCAGTACTGCAATCCATAGCGTGTTGTGGCGCCCCCTACAGCCTGTGCTGGGACACTTATAACAATCTCAGTGGTGACCATCACAACTTCCTTTGGCACAGGACGTTGTGCAAACTGCCTGACAGGTGACACTAAGCAGGTTAGGACCATAACATAGAGAGCTACCTCCCTCACCCCCCACAGCAATGAGGGGTGAATCACTTGTCTTTGGGTTAACCGGGGGCATCCCTAGGGCTGCATTAGAAGGCTCTGCCCCAGCCTAAAATATTATTTACCCCCCCCCCCCCCCAAAGAAAAAAAAACTCATTAATTTATATTAAAATCAGACCCCCTAAACCTTGAGTGATGCTCTTGGGGTTAACTGCAAGAGTCAATATTAACACGATGGAAGAAAATGCATTTTAACTCTGGCTTGGTGTTGTTCTGGCTTTGGAGTTCGGGCTTTGAGCAGGGTGGGGTCACGCTCCTTCAGGTGGCCATGTGAGCTGGTCTCCAGAGTCACCCTCTCTCACATCTGCCCCCTCTCGCTGTTGCTCGCCACATCCGCTCCGCAACAGCAGCCATGCAGATAAAAGGAGGAAGTCGCTTGTCATCAGACCACTATTGAGTAACAAAAAAAAAGTTCTTGAACAATGACCGTTAAAGTCCACAACTGCAGACTACAGCGTTTGTTGGGCTCCTAAGCCTGATCAGCTGGTGCTCCCAGCTCCAGGAATAGCCCGGGCTTCCTCTCTGTATCGCGGCTGTGAAGCCTCCAAGTGAGTCCCCGGCCAGCGGCACCTCTCCTACAACCACACTCACACAGTGTGCTGACTACACTGCAGGGTGTATGTTTTATTTATACCTCTACCTGCACACTTGTGATTATGTGTGGGTGTAGAATTTGGGGAGACGGAGGAGATAACTCGGTTTCTTTTTTTTTCCTTCAAAACAGATGCCTGCTCCACTCCTGAGATAAGAACTACGCCCCTGCAGTGTTCCGATATTAGACCATTTACCCGTCGCCAGGCAGAACGACCGTAATTATAACGCTGTTTCAATGAACCCACTTTTAATTCAATATTGCAAGAAGTCTGTTATTACGTGATATTAACTGAATTGCCGTTATGATTTTCAGTGCCTCGTTTTACATGTGCTCGGATCGTGTCATACAGCGCAAATCGCGCTTGCCGGCTGTGCATTGCGTGAGACCGCACGTGTTTATTGCAATAAATCGTAGCTTCAAAATTAAAATATCGCTGCAAGAAAACTACCGGCGTCCCCCTTCCGCCCCCCCCCACCCCCCCGCCCGAGTCATCGCGACACACCCAGAGATGTCGGTGGAGGCATGACACTATAGACGTCCCTATCACACGATCTGTGCGTGGAGTGGCAATATTTATCTCCGAGGCGAGGAGGAGACGCGGGGTGATACGGCGGCAGAGGTGCAGAGCAGCAGGAATAAATCAGAGAGAAACCCGTCTGACACCGATTAGGTCAGGGTCAGCTCCGGCACGACGCCTTCGTGACACCGGCATCCACCGGAGAGCCGCGTCCGAGCGTGCATCCATGCTCCGATCCGGGTAGGTCAGCCCTAGGCAAATGACACGGGCAAATGATCGCATGATCCAAGAGCTTCTCAAGGAGCATCGCGATTCCCGTCTCCAGCGATGCATAGTTAGAAGGTGCTGAAGAAGGCGCTCCGGTGTCCTACCTGACCTGCCTGCGCGCAAATGCTGCCCTAATGACTGAAATATGGAGATACGCTTCCTGGTAACGGCGTCCAGCTTGTGCATGAGTTTCGTGTCATTAATACTGCTGGTTACCGCGATCTTCACCGACCACTGGTACGAGACCGACACCAGGAAGCACAGGGCGAACTGCGACCAGCATGGAGCGGATCCTAACGACCAGAAAAACAGGCTGATGCCGATTTATCACCTGCCACTGATGGACAACGGCAACCCGCGGCGCAACCTGGCACTGATGAAGCCGATCCACGTCGGCAGCAGGGAAGAGGAGCTGCTGGAGAACTGGCGCTCCATCCTGGGCATGGGCATCCTGGAGACGGAGTGTGGGCGTCCGCTCTTCTCCACCTATTCCGGACTCTGGAGGAAATGTTACTACATGGGCATCGATCAGGACATCGACAGCCTCATATCAAAAGGTAATTTGGGTCCTTTTTCCAGCTTTGGGGAAAGCCTGAAATCTCAGGCAAGCATTAAAACTATGAATATTTGTGGTCGTCTCTGGAAAATAACGTGGTCACTATGGCACTGATGCGGTAAAGTAAATTCCAGAGAATGTTATATAACGTGTTTGTTTTTGCACATGGGACAGTTAATATAACGCCGAAATGCCACTGTCGTAACCTAAGTTTAAAAGTATAATCACTCGCGAGCTTAAATATACATCGGGAAGTTACATAGTTGTCTGGTGTACCTGTTTTTCTTGACATTCATGAGAGTGAGCAGTATGATTGCGTTTCTTTATACTATAAGATGTTTCCAATGTTATTCCAATATAAAACACATCGTTTTAACCGGCGAATTAAAGAAGTCTAAAAGTTTAATCTCTGCAAGTTAAACATGGCAAAGAATATCTGACAGGGCATAACATATTTAAAAAAAAGAAAACAGCATTATTGGTGATAACAAGAGTTCGATTAAGTGTACTTAATGCCGAAGTGTACAGCGGAGAAGGCCTAATCACAGACCGATGTGCAAAATGTTGAGGACAGAAAATGAAGTATCTGCGGCGAGAAAGGCTTCCATACTTTCACACTATACTGGCACTGTGTCATCAGTGCGTCTCCGTGCCCATCGCCTCAGACCCCCATGTAACCATAACCTTACTGCCCCACACACGCACGGCAATCACACACCATTGCATCTACCTTTGATTATAAAGATATAGACGTGCACAATTCCAAAGGCGAGCGCGCGCGTGGCTCTTTCTCGCGACTCACCGAAACCCGTAATTAGTGCCACCTGGTGGCGAGCGCGTGGCACGTCTGCGCGGACCACCGAACAGCCCCAGTGCTCGCGGCAGAAGTTCGGCGCCCTGCCTCGAACACTTTTGCATTGATCGGCACGCCTTCTCGTATTCTTTGACGCACCCACATGTTATGTAACAGAAGCCCTTTCCGTGCAGGTATTGCTCAACGATGCACAGCCGTCAAGTACCATTTTTCACAACCCATCCGACTCAGGAACATTCCATTCAACCTGACGCGAACCATCCAGCAGGACGAATGGCATCTTTTACGTAAGTACAAAGCAGAAAAGCACACATTTCTCCGCAGAAAATGGCTTAGATTGATGTGGAATAATCCTACCAGTCTTACATCCATGATGCCAGTCCGCGCACTGCATAGAATTTACAAATACATATATTTATACTGCAATTTAGACCCAGTTAGCCTAATTGCATGCGTTTTAGAGGAAACCCGTGCGACCCAGGGAGAGCATACAGAACGCAAAGCAGTGACCCTGGAGGTGCGAGAGGTCCGCACCATGCACGGCAAACTGCGCCATCGGGTTAAGTCACTTTCAGAGCAATATTACCTGCTTGGCAGCGTCACAGGGATATTTCATTTCCATTTCCAAATACGACTACAACATTTACATTTATTTATTTAGTGGAATCGTTTGCCCAAAGCTGCTAGACTGGGTTCTTGACTGGGGACCATGAGCACGTTAACACTGAACCAGGAGTAAAACACCCGTAAGAACTAAAGAGAAAAATGGGTTTATATGGGTAATCAAAAGTGCATAAAACGACCAAATGGCAGAAAGTGTGGAATGTAAATTAGGTGTGCGAGTGGTTCACATCAGTCAGTTTTATCACACTATAAAAAAGATTAAAAAATACGACATAATTACCGACCCATTGTACTTGTTTTTGTACTTCCATTGTAGCTGTTTTTGTTACGTTGACTGTTAATAACCGCTTCCACACCAAAAAGGCGGGATTGTTTTGTTTCACTGTTCAAAACATAAAATAAAGCGTTTTATTGCTATACTGTTTGGTTTGCCTGAGAAACATTAAATGTATAACTGCAAGATACAGGGGCCGGGAGCATGGACCTGTTTCTTAAAAAGCGCACCGTTAACCCCGGGAAATGTGCCTTTGAGTTGCACTTTAGAAATATTACGCCAGTGGGCCTTAAACCTGGTCCCAGAGAAACCTGTGAATGTTGACCTCCCTGACAGCTGAATGCTCAATTAAACACGCCTGATTTCTGTTTTTGGAACTATGGCTGAATTAGTTAGAATGTTAAAGAAAAAATATATTCCTTTTCGGCGTCCTAATATGATACTATACTAGTTGTAATCATTCTATAATGCAGGAAATAGCTTACTTTAGATCCCTTGAACAACTAAGAAACTGGAACACGTATTTGTCCCAAAGGTCCTATACTGGATATAAGGTTCAAAGATAGATTATTAAGTAGGATTATTATTATTTTTTTTATCTCACAAATTATCTAGATTTAAGAACATATTTTTACTTCAGTGGTACCTAAAATACCCTACTTAAAGCATCCGTGGCTTGTAATTGTTAGTAGTTTGATTGCACTTTTAATAAAACCGTAATCAAATTCCGGTTATTTAAAAGTTTGGCTGGCACACACACATTGGCCCCGGGACCTGGAAGAGGACATCTACATTAGATTGATAACTGGATGGGCACGGGCTGATCCTGCGTTGTGACCTCCAAGCTTGCTCTCACTTCTCCATGTGTCTTTGTGTCTCATGAAGAGCATGATGGCGTAGGAGAAAAGAGAATTTCCCAGTGGGGATCAATAAAGTATTACAATTATATTCTAAATGAGAATTTGTAAATGCAGCTGACAGTTGAGTGGGTGGGAGCTAGATAGGGGGGCCGCTATGCTAAGAGTTAGCATGTTGACTCTGATACTCGCAGTAGCATAAACTCTGGGTGAGGCAATGGTACAGCAAACCTGCTGGTTCCTGGCTACCTGCGGGCCCTTCTGTAGGGCTATGAGATCTTCCAGCCTTATGTCCATGCAGAACATTGGAAAAAAATATCAACACACTAAAATGGCTGATAGCTTTACAGTGCCTAGTAAGAAACAGCAGGGGCATAGTGAATAGGTCAGAAGCAAGCCTGTCAATATACACTTAAAACCATATTCCAGGTTGACTGTTGAATCTTAATTGACAGCGAAATTAAGATGGACTCTGGCCAGCCCATGTGTTTGCTTAAAGTCAAAGCTCCATTGAAAGTGAATTGGTCATTAAGGATCACTATCCGCAGTTACATTTATTATTAACTACCCTTTATGACTGTGATAGTTTTAATCTAAATTATTCACAGAAACCTGACCTCCATAAAAGTGGTTCTACCAGATAAGGATTCTCACAAGAGTGTGACAATGAAAAGCCTTTTTGGGGACCACAAGCTGCTCCATCCTAAACAATACCCAACATATAGATAGTGGCTTGCAGGTGTGTGTACAGCAGATTAAAGTTTCATTTTCTCACTTCCAATTGAGTTGAACTCATTAAAGGGAAGTGGGTCGGTATTAGTGCGGAACATTGCATTGTGGGGATACCAGGGAATTCAGAACCACCAGAAGTGTGTTGACATTGACATGCTGTGGCTTCCCTTCAGACCTCCGGCGCATCACAGCAGGATTCCTGGGCATGGCGGCTGCTGTCTTACTATGCGGATGCATCGTTGCTTCTGTCAGCTTCTTCTGGGAGGAGAATCTGACTCAGCATGTGTCTGGTCTTCTTTTCCTCATGGCAGGTATGACCCTGTTATTTGTCATTGGTTTAAACTTGATGAAGAAGGACAGGGTTCTGTGCCAGTAGCCACTGGGGGTTTTGAAGCATCAGACCTCCCATCAATACTGTAAGAACTAAGTGTTTGAGAGAGTGTCATGCTTCATGAAATCAGAAGGGCCAGCCCTGCAACCACAGCTTACTGTTCACAATCTGACCTTGGCTCCCTGCAGGCATCTTCTGCACCATCTCCCTGTGCACCTATGCAGCCAGCATCTCCTATGACCTATCCCGCGTTCCACCCTTTATCTACGGCCTGCCTGCCGATGTAGACCATGGCTACAGTTGGTCCATCTTCTGCGCGTGGGTCAGCCTGGGATTGACGGTGGCTTCGGGGTGTCTGTGCACGGCCTTCCCTTTCATAAATCGCACCAAGGGATCGGAGTCTAAGTCCGCCCCCGACTCATCTGTCTGAGGCAATAGCCCTTCCCAAATGGCTGGTATCTCTCCAGTACATGAACATGTGACGCTTTGACCAGAGGAGGGTGGGGGCTGGGTGGCAAGGTGTCCTGTGAACCATTTGTCATCAAGTTTTGTAATTTTACCTCCCGCTTTGGAATGTCACACAATGTGCCAGCGTGTGCAGTACATTTACCCCTATGAGTTTGTGTGTACACTTGCAGTTTGCAGAGAGCTTAATGAGGATGATCTCTTCCAGAGGTTGGCTCTCATTCCTTCAGTTTTTCTCAAAGGATGTCTAAGACAACAGAAGCACAATGAATACTGAGAGAGTATTTGATGACGAATGACTGTGACCTTTCTGAGTTTCGTTCATGTGCCCAAACCAAGTGTGGAGTCCTCGCCCTCCTCCAGTGGAATCACGGTTACATTTATGTAAGGATTTACCCTGATTTAACTTCTCTTTGGCATACATTGTTCCTCAGTTTTCTGCTAGGATGACCCTGTGTACCCCTGAATACACCTCTGACTAATTCATCCACTGATCAGGTACAGAAGAACGAATAGCAACTCCAACGGCGCAGACTTGATATCTGCAAAGATCCTCGTTTCCTGCACAAACACATCCCTCTCAAGACACCCGAGTTAAACTGCTTAGTTAACAACCAGCTCTTTCTACCCACTACTTGGGAATCTTGTCCTCTTGAAGCCCACCCCTTGGCACCGGTAAACTTGGTGGTGCATGGAAAAGGAACTTTCCGGACGCCCGGCCTGAGCCTGGAGGGGGGGCTGTGTTTCCTCAAGCAGTATTGTGAATTTTGATGTGCTTGTGTTCTGTTCCAGAAACTGTGTATATCAATAAAACGACACATGGCGCTGCATCCCGTGTCCCTGTGTGAAGGAGTGCAGGCCAGTCAGCTCTGGCACACCTCTATCACCCCGCCTCTGCTGCCACTAGGTGCTGCTCTGTGGACCAGGCCAAGTCGTCTGCTTTTCATTAGGTTCAATAACCCAAACACTGCATTCCTCCAGTCATGTCCTCTGACAGAAGTTCATGGAAAGCTCTAGAATGGTATAAACAGTACTTCCACGCAGGAGTTATTGTTCCCGTCTAATATGGATTTCCCCCAATGCCCCAGCTCTTTTAGCGGTTGTGGTAGCAAGGTCAATAGTGACTATGTTCTGATGGGCCTACACACTGGTGCTGACCCTGGGCAGCTGTCTGGTGTTGGCAGTTTACTTAGTGGGGCCAACAGTACTTGACAGAAACCCATGGGGTGCCCTAGGCAAACTTCACTGTCAGCGCCCCCCCCATCCAAGACAAGGTCTCAGATGATGGCCTTCTATGTTGCCTAATGGGTTGACCGACCCTGGGGGCCAGACTGGAGTCTTTGAGCAGAAACTGCCAATGAGCAATGGCTTGAGGTTCACAGTGAGCGGCATCCAATGGCAGTGAGCGGCATCCAAAATCCCACCCTTAGCTTATCTCCTAGCTCTGGCACCTGACACTAGGTGGCCTTTCAGCATCTCAGAATACACCATTGACCCCGACCCAACAAGAAAACCATAAAAACATGGGGGAAATGAAAGAATTACTGTAAAAATAAGCAGTTTATGGGGTGTTCAAACAGATGTCTCCTTTGCTTTTAATAAGCATGTTGGGTTGGGGGGGTTCAGGGCCTTATATTACGTTGGGGCAGCTTTCTGTACTTGTGTATGAGTCCATCAGTGCTGCCCAGGCCCACACGGTACGTTCTGGAGAGCTGCAGTGATGAGGGTGGGTGTGCTGATCGGCCAGACTCAACAGGGTCTCCTCCAGGCTGACTTCCAAGGCCGTCGGCAGTGGGGGTGGAGCTCAGCATCCTGCCCAGCAGGACGGAGAGCTGGGGGCTGAGCAGCAGGACCAAGGTGCCTTCTGAACGGAGAACTCTGCAAACCATCCCACACACACACGGCCTTAAGGCTCCGCACAGCCTGAAACCTCATGAGTCAACACTCAACAGAAATGTTTCAGATGTACATCTTCCTCCGGTTTCTCTCTCCCCCCACCCCACTGCACCCCACCCCGTCTCTAGGCTGCCTCACAGGCACCCTCACCATCACTCAAGAAGGAACGAGGGCCAAATCCTGCTCTCACGATGAAGATCTTAGGCTCACTGGATTAGTTAATCATCCCTAATGATGTGTATAAAGATGCCTGCTACCTGGCAGATATTTGCTTGGCAGGCCGGCGGTCTCCGGGGCTATTTATCCAGGAGAGTGCCAGCCGGAGACACCGCGTTTCACGGTGAATGATGTCACCGGGGAATGCCAGCAAGCGTGAGGAGGCCACCACCCCCGTCACGTGGCCAGAACCCCGCGCGCTAATTGTGGCGCCTGTTACCTCTCCATCTCCTTCACCGCCGCAGGCAGCAACTCCGCCGCCTCGACCCTGCTGCCGAATTTCCTCCCAAAAGGGACGTCGCAGACGACGGCCTCCACGCTGCAGGAGGGCAGGGGGATGGCTAGGAAGCGGCGGGCAGCAGAGGTCACATGTCATCGGGAGGTTATGAGCGTCAAGGACGTCACAAGGACACTGGCAAGAGAATGTCAGCAAAACACCACTGGACTGTATGTGTCTGAAAGCCCGATACGTCACTATTCCGCATAACAATGTGAAATGCAGTGATGTCTTATTTGCCGTTTGCAGAAGAATGTGTGCAGGCACACTGGGATGCAAAATGGAGGCACATACTCCATCATGCCCTCCTGAGAGGCGCACATCACAGGGTTGAGAGAGAAGCATGGGGCCATTTATCTTGCATTTATCTGCCAGAATTTGGGGGGGGGGGGGTTAAGGGTTTTGCTCAAGGGCCCAACTAGCTATTCTGCCGAGGCCGGGGTTCAAACTGGCGACCTTCTGATCAGGAGCTTAGTCCACCGAGCCGCAAACCGCATCAGACACACATTTTCCAGATGCTGACCGTCAGTAAGTGTTTGCCAATATTTTGACAATCATACCAGTGACGGAAGACTGCAGTAATTCTACGGAGTTGGAAAGCTCGGCGAATCGTATATTTTCACTGGCTTTCTCCAGCTGTGATGGATCAATATCCATTCCGAGGAAGAAGGAACCCTGAATGGAAACAGGAGTTTGCATTAACCTCCAACAAGGAGGGAATTCCCCATTCATTACACATGCATTTAGATAATGACCCTGAAATGATTAAGCTCACTCAAATATAAATGTAAGACTCGGGCAGAGCTGTTTCAGGGGACTGTGGTGTATGAAGGGCCATATTTAAATAAAACAATGCCCAATATACCATACATCTATGTCACATGACTTGAACGATGACTTCAGGAAGGTGAAATCACATGATACATATGGACATTTTTTTAAGGTTACGTCAGCCCTACCATCCTCTGACGGGGGACAATTGCCATGGTTACATTGCAGGAAGCAGTGACCAGACCAACAAAAAAAGCAGTCATTAATGAGCTCTGGTGAGCTTAAATGCAAGATAGAAAAGGAAAAAAGGCAAAAACATAAAACATGAAACATAAAAGGTCCCCGCAGTCCTAGTTCTCATGAATGTCATCTGGCAGACGGGGGGGAATCATGTCAAGAAATAAGGACCAGGACCCAGGAGAGTTCCTCATGGAAACCAGTGGAGATCTACATTTATTCCTGTGTGTTATAAAGCATCCCCTTCTATCTGCTGTGCTGAGGGTTTCCCGGTCCTGAAGTCTAAGCTGCGGAGGGTGATTACCTTTCCGCTGTGCCTCTTTCCCGCTCTTTTCCAACACGATTACGACACCAAGGGAGATCATTCAAGTAAAAAGTACTGGTCTTACCTGACACTCTTTCCCGGCCTCTAACAGCACCGTGCCCACTCCACACATCGGGTCCAGAACAAGAGAACCAGGCTGCCTCATCAAAAAAGAGAGAGAAGGCAGTGTCACCTCAAAGGTCCCAAATTCCAGACTTACGTAACTTTGAAGGCCGTAACCTTCAAAAAGCAAAGGGAAGTTTTTGTACCTAAGACTGTGTGGGAAGAGGGTGGCACCTCTCCATGAGGTTAGGTTACCATGTGAGGTTAGGTTAGGTTACCATGTGATTTAAACACCAGTACGAGTGATCATCATGATGCTTAAATGACATGTAGGAAAACCTGGAAATCCACGCGAACATGAAGTATTCGCACCGCCAGCTCTGGCAACTAAACCATTAACTAATAGTTGACAGTCAACTAATCAAACTAATCAACTAAACCCTAACTTAGCAGATAGTAAACCTTCACAAAAATTCTGCAACGTTAATCTGACTTGACACAAGAAGACCAGCCAGGGGATTATAAATCTTTTTCTCCTCTATGGCCAAAACCACGTAACAAATGAACGAGGACTGCTTCACATTATTGCTGAGTACCTTGATGTCGGCGAGGGACGCCATCGCCCAAGCCACTGTGGACCTCAGTCCCGTCGTTCTGATGTAACTCCGCTGGGCTAGAGGGAGTCTGGAGAAACAGGCAGGGCTTTGAAATCGAAGCCAGTGATTAGAGAAACAGGGCTTGGAGGCCCAAAGTGGGCGGGACTACAGAGTATTGTCAATCATCAAGTTCTCCAATCAGCTACTGTGACTGACAGCACGGGGAATCCCACCCCTCACAGAGCTTCTGGAGTCTCTCTCCACCTGTTACTGCTTAAGAGGCGAGACAGCAAATCAGAGATTCGACTGACCTTAGGAGCGGCAACCCAATCACACAGTGATCGTCAGTCAAGTGCACATTAACCTGTGTGTAAAAAAGGCTCCGTCAACAGTGCAGGGCCAACGCATCTATACATCTAATACACAAATGCAGCATATCAAAACATGCACTATGCTTAATATTTTAGACTTATGGTCACATGATTGATTTAAGCCATACTTTACTGATTAAAAATGAAAAAATTGAACCTAATACTGCTAGAAATACAGTTTCAAGTATTTGTAGCCCTCATAGAAAAAGCTGACTGACCAAAATAGCCTGTGTTGGCCTACACAGTTACCTTTGGCGGGGGCTCGTGTTTGCCTGATGTTATCGGAGCACAGTGAAATAACTTGCTTCAAAGTGGGCGGAGCTAAATGATGAATAATTTTGCACAAAAAAACTGATATTCGCATATTTAATCAAATGATCACGGGTCAAAAGATTATATTTAGAAATGATGAAAAGATGACAAAAATGATAAACCTCGAAAGTCCTGGACAAATAGCCAGTTGGGTATCTGTATAGACTGTACACTGGCTTGGGAATGGTGCTTCTCACCTTAGTCCGAGATACATTATGCCAAAAATGGGACAATCACAGGATGTATATCCAGCTTGGCAACAGCGGTGCCTTTCAGTTTAGCTGTACTAATTACCTTTCTCACTTACTTTTCAATGGCCTGGTGCAAATCAATGACTATCCCAAGATATTTAATGTTTTGATTTTTAGTTTTTCACCCTAAACCAGGGGTGTCAAACTCCAGTGCTGGAGGGCCGGTTTACCCTCATTTAACACACCTGATTTAACTCCTCGCAGCTCCTTGTGCTAATTAGCCATTTCTGGTGGGAAAAGGAAAGAACTAAACTACACCGGGCACCGGCTCTCCAGGACTGGAGTTTGACACCCTGCCCTAATCAAAGACATCAGGGTAGTGGACCCTCCTTCTTGCTGATTGAAAAATACATGCATGCAGTCTTGCTAACATCTAGGGTAAGACAAGCTTGTCTGAGTCAGGAATACTAGACATGGCTGCTGTTAACCCATATGCCAGCTGCTGTCTGGTTCTAGTATATACATGAGGAACAGGGCTCCCAGGACAGAACCCTGCGAGACACCAGTGCCACAGTGAGTTAATGGAGAGCTTTGTTCCAGCCCCTGTGCAATGCTCTATCTTTGTGAAATATGACTCGATCCATGTTATAATTTTTTCAGAAAAATTACGACCTGAAAGCTTGGACAGAAGGGCATCATGATTTAGTGTCAAATGCCTTTTGTAAAACCTAAAAATACTGCTCTTACAACCCCATCTCTATTCAGCGTGGACTTAATATGTTCAATGTAACAGCAGTTAGTGGTCTCCCCTGAGCGATGGTTTCTAAACCCAAATTGCAGACATTGTGAGACACTGTGAGACCTGTATACCCGCTAAGGAAGCCATTCTGCCCTTGCGGTGGGCCCCACTGGCCGACTGAACATCACTACCTCCAGTTCAGGTTCCCTCAGTTCTGCTCTCCAGCACAGCTGCCGGCTAATGGCCGTGCCAATTAACCGTCCCAGGTCCTGCGGATGACGTCAATGTCGAGGCGAGGGCCACCGAGATCGCCAGGCATCAGAGAGAAACAGGCAAGGGGCTGTCAGAGGCGCGTGACTCACAAAGGAAACAAACATCCTGAGGTTCAGACTAAAACTGCGAATTAGTGGAGGAACGTGGCAAAGCATCGCTTCATTAAACACGGACCTGCGAGCCCAGTCTCCTGGCCACGGCTCCGCTGGAGCGACAGCACACTCTGAAGGTCACCGCCGGCTTCTGGGTGCTGGTGGCCTCACCTTCCTCTGAAGCTGGGGCCTCTACCAGGTGACACCCCCCTTCCAGAACCCCTGGTGCCATTACCTTGGGGTCCCTGCCATCCAGGTGTTCGGAACCTGCATGCAATGGCCCCTCCCCCTCCACCCACTTCCTTTTCTGACCCCGCCTCCTGGCATTCTGAGCAGCCCCATCCTCTCCCAGAGTCTGTCTGAGGCCGCGCCACCACTGGAGGGCGCTGGTCCATGTCTGAGCTTCTCCAATGATTCTCTCCTGGATCAGACGAGTGGCCTGGCCTGGCAGAAGGGGACAAAAAGCAGGACTCACATGTTTTCAATGATGAGATCTCGGGGGCCATACCTTCTGGTGTCCTTCAAAACATTCTTCTGTCTATCACTAATAGCATTAGAGTACCATTCCTTCCCTCTAAAACAGTTTGCCCCTAAAAACTGCCCCCTCCCCCTTTATATAACATCATATACTAAACCACCGGAGACTAATCCTGCAGCGAATGATGTCGAACAGTGATGCAATGTTAGGAAAAGCAGTCTATTTTCAACAGCAATAAAAACATTTAAGCTAAACCTAGTCGCAGGGGAGGCTGCATCGAATCGAAACAAGGAGGTAATTACATCCACAGCTTACAAACAACCCGCCTAGCCCGAAAATGAGAGGGGACGCTAACAGCCCAACCAAGGACCCAGGGGTTATACATCTTCAGATATCAGTCTGGCTGTTTTAAATGTTAACATGCAGTTAGTGTATCAGGCAATTTAGTTTAATCTAATGTTGCTACTTTTACTTTGGCCACAGTCGTTCTCAGAATGACCCCCGCACACGTTGTGCCAGCTGGTCTGCTGGTGTATTTCTGCATAAAGGTCAGGCGAAGACCTGCGCTCCACGTGTCAGGGGGGGGCGCCTCCCTCCTCAGCAGGAGGAACAGCCGCTCCGCCGACTTCAGGCCGCGGACTTTGTGGATGTCGGCGCCGGTCGTGAAGAACACCTTCCCCGACACATGCCGAACCTGAAGTCACAGGAGCCGCAGAGCTCGTATATGGCGAACAGCTGCGAATCGGCTCCTCTCCGTTTACTAACAGTACTATTCGAAGGTTATAGCTGCAATCTTAAAATATGATAGGAGCCACTGGTGCAGTATCTCAGTATAATGCACCCACCACCAGAGCAGCCGGGTGCACGTACTTGGACCATATATACTCACATCGCTGGCTGACAGCTTAAGCTGCGCCTCTTCTGCAAGGAACTCTTCCATACCTTTCCCCGCTGTGCAGTAGTATCTCAGCGGCACGGACAGGGCACCGGACTCTCTCGCTAGGGGATGCTCTGCCATGCAGGTTTCAGCATTAAGCAGCGCCACTTACTCTATGCGGGAGCGTGTTACAGCGCGCTGTTTACGTGCGGAAACGGAAGGGGTTTCCCTTTGCCCCCGCAGCCGCCAGCAGATGGCGCTCTTTGCCCCCGCAGCCGCCAGCAGATGGCGCTCTTTCGCCGCGTTTCCGCGGGGCTTGCGGGTAGATGGCCGGTAACTACCCGAACTGCACCAGGTGGCTCTAAAAAATAAAAGGAAGGAGACAAGGGAGTCGAGACAGAGACTAGTCCATTCTATTTACTGACCTACCGCACCTTGCTAGTAAATATTCTCGGTGCTAGTATACTGCTGCACTGTCTTACTCCACACAGACCCGTTTGGGAGTCCTGCAATGAAATGTTAAGCTAATTAATGGTGATTAAGCAACGATCTCTAACGGCAAGACAAAAAAGAAATTATTTTCTTGAAACGGAAAATAAAGTGACTAAATGTAGTTGTATTGTTCTGCATATGAGCTTCTCGTGATGATATGATGCAATATTTCCCAGGCCCAGCAGAACCGTTAGCTTCGGCCGTAGATTTAACGTGTCCCTTATGAGCTGGGCTGAAGATAGAAGACGTGCAGAAATTCTCTCTCCAAAAACTGTGCTTCTATATTTTTTGCATAATATTAATAATATTTGGATATATTCCAAACATGGACCTACTGTACTCTCACATTTCAACCTTCTCTATCTACTTGCTAAATAATGAAATATAGGTCCTTCGTTATTTGATAGTATTAAGGAGATGTGCTCACGTAGCAGGTAGTTCTTCGCTTATGGTTCTTTTGAGAGGGCCCACAGACAAGTTACTGCTTTGGACCGTAGTCGTCTTGCTCGTTAGGTAGCGCAATGTTCAATGGTGTCCACTAGAGGGGGCTGAAGCGCTGCTGTAACCACACTATCCCCCCGGCCCGAGAAAGTTACTCTCAGGTGATTGGCTCCGCCGAGCTGCATAGACGGAGCTGTGTCTGGGGAGGTGCTCCGTGCTCTGCGTTTCGTTTAATGCGGGCGCCTCACATGGAGGCACGCAGATGTCATAAGCGATGTCAGCTGTGGCACGTTCTCGAGCTAGTTATCTCGAGGGTGGCCTGTTCAGCTCCCAGCGGGTCCCGCCTTGACAGGCCTCTCTGCGTTTCTCAACTCCTTTCTGCCGCTGATAATACAACCCTTCACTCGCTTTATGAATCCTGCATGAGCATAATTACACCTCCCCCACCCCCAACCTCTCAAAAACCTGCCTAAGAAGAGAAACCTAATACCATTCGCCGGTATCAGCTCAAATGCAGCTGTACGACAGTATTATCTGGTGAACCTGGAGCCTCGGGACGTCCGGGACACAAGGCAGGGGACACCTTGGGCAGGATGAAAACCTGTCACAGTTACAGTAAATGCCTGCCTGTTTTCATAAGCAGGAATTAACGCATGAGTATTTTTGTTATTCATGCTAGAGTTACGCATGCTAACGTCAGGCAAGTGAGCGCTTCAGCTCACAGCTCCGGTCTGCTCAGTCCCTCGCGTATTAACGTGTCATTTTCCCATGCGGCATTTTGTGGAGAGGCTGCCAAAAACAAAGGAAGGTCCCAGGGTAGGCTCCCCTTTTGTCGTTATGATGGCAGCAGGTCACGACCTACCGCACTCTTTAGCTTTGCCGCCGTTAGGTTAAAAACTATGCAATTGCTTCTGAAAGCGCAACAAAAAAAAAAACTGATCTGAAAAATACTTTTTTTATCGTACAAAGTCAACAGTGATCGGTACTTTGCCCCTTCTGACCGCTAATCCCCAAAGAGCAGCACAACAAAATCTGCAACACAAATGCGAGTGCGAGTGGCTGAGTGCCGAGGCGCGTCTCCGTGTTCGGCGCTTGTGCCGCATAGCCTCCTGGCTCCACGCCCACGTACGGACCAGACCTCAGCGGAGAGCGTGGCTCCCATGGAGAGACACGAGTGGGTGGACTGACAGTGATGTCGGCGTGCAGGAAAGGAGGAGAGCTCTGTGGGGGCCGACGCTGTGCCCATTCCACGGTGCTCAGCCCGTCTCCTTCCCAGACAGCTCCCGGGTTCACAGAACCCAAACACACCAGCACGTCTCACCCATCTGTGATACCAGCTAGTAGAAGCACCAAGTGCAACGGATACGTTACGAGGTGCTCACGGTCGGCCGTGATGCGTGCCTAGTGAGAGTGGTCTGTGGAGGGGAAATCCACCATCCACTGACAGGTTATTAGACAGCAACAAGATGCAAGATGCGAATGAAGGCTGTCCCGTGTGCTTTAAACCAACAGAAGGACTACTGTGGCAAAAGTCACAGATCATTTTAATGATGGCCGCAGGAGTAATGTGTCACAACACACAGTGCGCTGAGCTCTTTTGCACATGGAGCTGCGTAGCTGTAAACCAGTACGACCCCTGCCCCGTCACAAAATTGGGGACAGCCCTGGTACTGTTTTGTTCCTCAAGATACAAAAAAACAATAATGTACCTTCAATGGTACAAAAAATGTCCCTCAGAGCCCATTTGTGTACTTTAAAATGTACATTTACCTACAGGTAAGTAAGGGTACTGGCAGACTCTTGAGGGTACAGCTCCAGTGAGGTAATTGTACCTTGAAAGGTACAAACTGGTACTGCTTTTTTCCATGGCATGTCAATTTTCAAAAGCACCAACAATGGACACTCAAGCAGTGAAGCTGGATCCATGGAAGAAGGCCCCCTGATGTGACAAATCCTGATTTCTGTTGCATTACATGGATGGCCGGCTATATGTGGAACATCTGTAGGATGTGTCAGAACAAAGGGTGCTGACTGTGCTCCTCCCACCTCTGCCAGCTGATCCCATCCATCTTGCCCGTGGTGGGTGGGGCAGCCGTGCTCCTAGTATGCAGCTGCAGTTTGGGATGGTCCACGGGCGCAGCTCACACTTTCCTGGCTATGTTGACCCACATTGCTTGCAATGCAGTAACTCTGCAATGCAGCCAGAGAGCTCCTTTCCTTATCTCCATTCTCCAGCTAGCTTCTTGGTATCAGGTCAGCATGGATTTAGGAGAGGTAGATCCTGTTTAACAAATCTGCTGGAGTTTTTTGAGGTAGCTACTCAGGAAGTTGA
>JAODKM010000058.1:4472693-4492295 GCA_026780845.1 Petrocephalus sullivani | reverse complement strand
GGGGGGGTGAAGAAAAAACGCGTGCCTGTGTTGGGGGGTGAGGGGTGTTTTGGGGGGGGGGCGAGGTGGGGGGGGGAGGGTTGGGGGGTGGGGGGGGGGGGGGGGGGGGGGGGGGGTATCATGGAAGGTAAGCATCTGCCATCCGGAACCTGAGGATGCTGCCAGGCTGCGAGTGACATCGGAAAGGCTTCCAGAAAGTGCTGCAAACTAGAGCAGACTGGAGCGGCAGGGAGGAGACAGACAGACGGGTCTGTGCCGAGCCATTTGGGGAGGCAGCAGGCGAACCGGGAGCCACTCGTGACGGGCCTATAATAAACCCATCTCTCCAAGTCCGACCATGCGCGCTGAAAACACCTACTGGGCCCTAGTGCTGGCAGGGTTGAGGTCATTCATTTTGAGGGTGTGCTTGGCTGTGTGTGTGGGAGGGGTGGGGGGTGGGGGCAGATTTAATGAGATAAAGCGGAAATTGGAGAACATGGCCTCCTGCTTGTTGTATGGCACGAGAAAGCTGCCAGGAGAAGCACAGGGGCTTGGTGAGGAGGAACCTGCCAGCTGATCTGAGCTCTGGATGCCACCAGACACCCAAAGGTGTGATAGATGGTGCCCAAAGGAATGAAGGCCCTTCGGGGAGAGTGGGCCACAGATCTGGGTGTGAGACCAGCCGGGAATATATGTGTCTGGAAAATTTCCACACTTCCATTTGCGTTAAAACAGAGCCGACATGGGGATCCATGCAGCTTTTACAGATAAAATGTAAGGCTTCAGAACTGACAGCCTTAAATGCAGTTAGTCCCATTGCTAAGGGATTAATGCATCCAAGCATGCTTCTTCTGTGGGGTGTCAGCAGAATCCAGTCCCGTGCATGCTACTAGACAGAGAGTATTCCATAAAGGACAGAGGAAGTCAAGCACTCCATTTGTAATCCGCTCTCTGCTGTAGCCACACTGCCAGTAGGTGTTGGGGGGGATACTGCATCACACTGCTGCTGCTATAAATCCAAAGTAATGTCAGGTGGAGGAGCAGACTCTAAGTATGAATTAGCGTGGAGGTATATGGGGCCTGCTGCTTGATAGGACAATGATAAACATGCACTTTCTGTGCTTGACAGAAGTGTTCCAGTGTTTAAATGGGATCGCATGGCTTATTTCTCCGCAAGCACATTTGATCTATGTGGGATGGTTTTAAGCTCAGCTTTCAAAGCATGATGTATAAAGGGGGATGTATCAGAGATGCTTGGGTTTGGATACAGGTCTGTGGAGGCACCGTGGTCCCCAGCACAATGAGAAAAACGATGGGAATGATTTAAGGCAAGTGACGTTCCAGCCGAGCTTTAAATCTGCACCCATCTCCCCGCGAAACTCCGAAAGGCTTCCTTGGAAAGCTCCCCCGTCCATCAATGTAGGGCCTGGCTTTCTCACCAAGCCAAACGGTGTGTTCTCTTCCAGAGGTGGCAAGCTAACAAACTCCTAAGTCGAGAGCAGGACACTAACTTCAAGCTGACTTCAAACTATGGTGAAGATGGCAGGGGGACAGCAACTACGATAACCGAGATGAACAATAAACATGCTTTCAGAAGGGCTGAGGGCAACTTGTAAGCAGTGACTTAGCAGGGGAAAAGTGCTCTTAAGAGCAGCAGAATGCCTTGTTTACCTAACAGGCATACCAGGACTCACACACAGTGCTAGATCAATAAAAACAAGCAGCACAGAAATAGATACATGAGGCTCATTTAAAATTCCCTCACGCTGCAGCCTTTCTAAAATCGATTGCGGAAACCCCTGAATCAACTGGGATATTTTGGCTAAACCATTTTTTTATTTCAGCTTACGGCACCATGGGGCACTTATTACGACAGAGTTTCTGCTGCTGGGGCAACAAGAAATGAGATTAAAGACTTGAATTTGTGACTAAAGTGTTTCCAGGGCCTGCTGGTTGCCCTTGGGCGACTTGTTTAACCTGAACTCTGTCAGTTGAAACATCAAGTTGTGCAAAAGGCAAAAAATTTACTGTAATCTATGACGTGTGTAGTTTGATTTGGGGAAATGTAGGAAAATGAAATAAATTTATTTCACTTTGGTGTAATAACGTTCCCAGGGTGATTTGTGACTTACACTTTGTTTAATGAGGCTTTTTTCAGACAGCCTGTAGCTGCTAATATCACAGCTGAGGCGCAGTGGCCTAGCAGAGTGGTCTGCAGGATGGCCCACGAGCCGGAAACCTGCTCCTCACGCGCCCATTTCTCAGCTGTCAGGAATTCCCTCCGAGATCCTGAGCCATTTGCTTTTCATGACAGTCGAGCTGCACGGCAGAGTGTAGCAGACGCAGATGTGTGCATTCTCAATTGCGTTGCATTGCTGTATTTAATGCGAGTTAAGAGAGCACACAGCCTTCTCTCTAGGCTCCTGGGATGTAGCTGTATACACAGAAGGTGGGTCAACAAAAGGGCGCCTCCTCATACAATGAACTGCCTGCGTATAGACGCCCTTCGGCTGGTCCTCCAAGGTCACTTCAAAGTCCAGCTGTCACAGAGGATCACCTCATTTTCCCAGTCTTCACTCGACCTGCCTGAACTCTTTCCTGGGAGATACCAGCATGAAATCAGGGCTACCTCTCAACAAGACTATCAGAACGTAGTGTGTTTTCTTCCTGAGTGGAGAAAAGTTGTGTAAACATGTCCATGTAGTGCAGGGTTGCTCAAGGTGCACAGTGAAATGTGTTTATCTGAAGGTTTTGAAGTGTTTAGCAGGCCTGGCCTGCATGCTAAATGTCAGCCTGACCTTGAATTCCCCACTGGCCAAGTGATAATTCACAGCGTCACTGGTAAACAGCTTAACCGAGAGCATTATGTCATGTGAACGTCCTCACTGGTCGTCTGTCATTCTGTTAAATCATTTTAGAATCTTTTTTATAAAAAATGATCAATGACAAATGGATAAGTGTTCTTTGTCTATACTTCATCTCAGAGAAGTTGTGCTTCAGAGCTTGTTCTGTCATATTTCACAGCACCACTAGATGGCGAGCTAGTTTTTCCTGTGCCTCCGTTTAGAGCGGCTGTCACGGCTTTACTTCTATTGTACCAGACGGGCCGCTGCCTTTATCTAACGGTAAGAGCTGTTTTGGAAGTTCTAGTTACATTCAGTGCATGTCAGCGGTTCATCTGCGGGGTCAGACTGCAGTTTATAAAGCTGCTAGGAAGAAATACAATCTTGATGGGTTTTTTTTAGCAGCATAGACACTATGGTGGATTATTTTGGTGAAATCTGGGCAGTTCATATGAATGGTTCTCATTGTCTGTGTTACTAGATTGTTATAAAAAAACAGAGCCAGGAGTTTAAATGTGTGTGTGTGTTTATATATAATTATAGTCAGCAGGCTGTATGAATTTACCATCGGCTGCCTTCTTGTCACTGAGAACTGATCGCAGAGCACTGAAGTCAGCTCTTTACTTTAGGGTTTAATCTACTTGGCGGTGCTTTAGAACTGAACCTGTTAATTATTCTTCTAAATTATGCTGTTTACATTAGAGTTAGGGGAGAAATGCAAATCATGTAATGTTTGCAAAGCTTCACAGGAGCATTGATAAGCTGTTCATGCCCTGCTATTTATGACATTCAGCTCCATGTCTGTGCCTCAGGGAATACATTTCCCAATGACTTCATGACTGTGCAGGCTCTACTTACACACCTCTGTGCACTTCTGCAGTGAGGATGGGTTTAGGTGTATCGACTGAGGACAGGGAGAGGTACAAGGCTGACATTGGGGCTCACCTTTATGACGCCATGCAAAAGGCAGGGGGCCTGCCAGATGTGGGCATTGACGAGGCCCTTCTGGACAATGCTGACCTCCGTCCACCGGTGGCGCTACAGGTATTTAGGGTAGGGGTAAAAGATCAATAGTATTGGAGGACCTTTTGGTGGGTTTGTAATACTCTTGCATGACTTCATGTTTAAATGGCAGCAGAGTGTAATTAATCTTGCAGGAATAGTTTTAACAATTAAGTTTTGATAATCCTAGAGATGGTGATGTAATACATGGTGAAATTGTGTGGTGAAACATTATTAGACTTTGTTGAATAATATGAGGTAATGTATCGCTGTAGGATTCCTTTAAGCAACTCAGGAAACATGTGGATGCCAGGGGTCCAGCTTACCTAAAGGAGCTGATGGGCAAGCTGGTCGTTTTCACTGAGGAGCCCCAGCTAATGGGTCTGCTGACCCTGGTGATCTCCATGGTGATGGAGACGGCCTACGCCTCCTCCCGCAGGTCCCCGCCGGGCACGCTGGTGAACGGGAAGGTGTCTGAGCTGCGGGACCTGATCGAGGAGTACCTGAAGCGGTGCCGGATACACGAGTCGGAGGGTGCGGAGCTGCGGGAGGACACACGCCGGCTGGAGGCACAGCTGAGCTACCAGCTGACGCAGATCAAAGGCGCTATGCTTGGCAAGGGCCCCACCAGCTCCTGGGCGCTCAAGCACTGGGTCAACGGTGCCGTTCTCCACGCACAGATGCTGGTGCAGCTGGCGCGGATGGACGGGCGCGGCAACGGGCCGGCTCGCGCCGCCCTGGCCACGTACCGCGACGACCTGCACGAGCTGCTGGCCGGGTACCGCCGGCACAAAGCTGCCACCGTGCACATCTCAAAGTGCAGGGCGGGGCAGCCGCCGGACGATGCTCTGGCGGACGCCGGGACTGTAACGGGATACTGCATCTCCGACAAGGAGCTGGGCAAGTCGGCCGTCATCCCGCTGCCGGACGGCGCTCTCCCGGTCGGGGCGTGCGTCAGCACCGAGGGCTGCGCCGAGGCCTACCTGGACCACCTGTTCACCCATCACCCCCCAATTGCCGGCATGGAGCGGTACTTCTCCGAAACCATCAAAAGCCTTCTGGATCCTGCAGGGACAGACGTCCCACCTGCTAGCAGTGGCCAATCGGTGTAGACTAGTATTCAAGTGGCCTTTAGGTTCATGACCAATGAAACGGTACCGAGAATGTAACAAAATGAATCAGTTTCCACGACGTGTCGCTGGGCTGAGCTCATAAGCTGTCCGTGTAGGTGGACTCACATGACGGCGGGAGATGATGCCTGCTGGAGCCAAACGCTTTACGCCAATCTGCTTTGCGTGAACCTGTCAGACTCACGATTTAAGTTAGCCAAGATAATGAATGAATTTAGATGGCTGCATCAGGAGAAACAGAAGAACACCACGGTTTCCTTCGTGGCAAGCTGGCTGTAAAAATGTCCTCTTAATAAACGCGATAGAAATGCAGAAATGTCTGACTGAAAAAATAGAATCAATATTTATTTAACTTTGTAACTGTGGCAGTGTTTTTTGCTTTTACTCTGAGCTCCAGGTCTTTGTGTCTCCTTCCGGGTGAAAAGCTGGTCCGCATGTCCGTGGTCTGTGACTGCGTGGTTTGGCTCCCAAAGCTCCCTGTAACAGCCCTCGGTGACTAACCCCCCACCTCCTCGGTTACGCATGGAGCGGCCAGTCAGCCACTCTGCCGCTTGCCACCATTTTTCCACCATTTTGTTCCAATCACAGCAACATTTCCGTGTCAGTCAGATCGGCTACTTCTGTGTTTGTATGATCATTAAACATTCCTGTTTGTACTTTGTCGCAGTGTAGGGGTTTAATCTTTATTCCCCTCCAAATACATCGCATTAAATCTTCTCCAGAACTTGCACCAAAGGTGTTTTTATTGTACAACGTCTTCAGCCGTCCACGGGACTTAACTGGGTGTGATTTCGTTTCACTAATTGTATAATTATATACCAAACATGTTTATGATCTGTGTGTTGAGAAGACTCTAAATAATTGCAAATAAAACTCAAACCACAAAAAGATGGCTGTTGTCGGAGATTTGTGTAATCTGACACATTTGCTGTCAGCGAGATCCCGTCACGATGAGGATGGGTCTCTTCCTCCTGGGTGAACGACACCTCACTTTCAGCGAGTTGTTTCCCAATCCATTGTTCGCAGTCTTTTGATAGTTATTTATCTGTATATGGCTTTCTATACCCTCACTAGCCAAGGAGGGAACACTGGGGATTAATATTGCCTCTGCATACTCAATGGTTATCCGCTACCAGAGGAGAAGCCATGCTCGATCTTGTGTTCTCTGATAGTAAGGATAGGACTGGAAAGCTGGAAGGATTGGAGAGGTTTCCTGGCCACTTCCACCAACTGCATGGCCACTCCCACCAACTCCATGGCCACTCCCACCCGCAGTTCACCAGGGAAGTCAAAGATTGTTTCTGTTAGCATTTATAAGAGTCCATTGGGGTGAAGCGGCCCCAGCTTTTGTGACGGTCACCCCTGCCCTGCTTGATTGGCCCTACCAACCCCCCCAGTGGCTCCATTAATGCGGCTCCAGTGCCAGCGATTAAGAAGATTCTCTGTGCGATGCAAATAATGAACTCCGTGAGCGATTACGGTCTTGCCTGAGAGGTCTGGCGGTCAGGGCAGTGCAGTTAATCACCCTCTCCCATTTCATTAGTGCCTGCTGCTTCCATTTTAACGGGGCGCCAAGGACAATGGGTGGCACCCCTTCCAGTGACCCTGGCTACTTGAGGTTATAATCCTGGGAATCCAAACCCAATCCTCCTCATGCTAATCGGCAGGCTGGTCCATAACATAAAGCTGTCCCAGGCTGCCATTTTGAAGACATTATCAGGATGGGCTTGTGGAATCCATAGTTTTTGCATGTTCTTGACTTTTGATCAATTGTTCCCTGTCCTTGCTTCATTGTTCTGGTGGCTTTACTGAGGTTCTGGATGGCCCAGGATCAGCAGAACATGTTTCAGATGACTTGGGTCTGTTGACCACTCTGCTTAAGACCCAGTGCTGCCCGTCTTCTTAATGCTCTTATTAGTATTAGTGTGGCATTGTTCTTGGGAATTCACGTTAGATGACGGGGAAATTATTAGGTGACAGGGAAACTATTAAAACAGAAATGTAAATGAGTTGGGGTCCTCAATGAGGCAAACAGCTGTTCTGAGGCGAGATTTGCTACATATTTTGACTTGTTTGTCACATCTCAGCTAATTAGGAGCAAGGGAGATCATGCCAGCTGCCAGCTTCAAATTACACTTCAGGGTTAAGAACGCCTGGAATCGGCAAATTAGTCCATATCTGCTGCCCCAATCAACACATCCACTAACCAAAAAACTATTTCCTAGAATTCCAACTGGGCCCTAAATTTCAACCCCTGACTTATGTTCAGACACCTGGCATATAGTGGGCAGTTACTTTGGGCCCTGGATCCACGGTGCGTCAGTAGCTAATGGCAGCCCTCATGATAGTGATGGAGAGTCTCTCTCAGACAGAGGCTGGAGGCTGTGGGCACCATCTTTGGTTTGATGATTATGCTCAATGCGAAGTGCAGCTAAGTGCAGCAGGTAACAACAAGAAGCAGAAAGACAATGAAAAGATGTAGAGTCACCCGAGGGAGAGCCCTGTCAAAGATGCACTGCCTGGCTGTCAGTGGAAACACTAAAGTGCCAGAGTTCTGCTTGATAATGGACCGGGCAAAGTGCTCGGTGCCGTCGAAGCTGGGCGTTTGACATTCTCTCCGTGAGATTGTCAGATGTGTAGCCACGACTCAGAAGACATGAGGGAGTGAGCGATTTGATTTCTGTGCACGTTCATCTGTGTGTGACAAGCCCCCCCCCCCCCATGTTTAATCTGCTGTGAGACACTCACTACGTATTATCTAGGTGTCCTCGAATCCATCAGAGAGAGAGTGAAGCTTTGTAGAATGAGAGAGAGAGAAAGAGAGAGAGTACTTTTATCCCTTAGAGGGGAATTCTTATGTTATGGCAACATAACATTCACCATTTAACATACATCACACATATATGATAGTAAAGTAAGTAAAATCAAGAAAAGAAGACCAAGTATATCCTAATAACATGTGAATATTTGCAAGTAGTATTGTGCAAGCAGTGTTCAAGTAACGTGCAGGAGACATTAGCAGCCTGCCAGAGGATGACGTGAGCTGCTGTGCAGTGGTATGGCGGCCGGTAGGGATGATTTCCTGAAGCAGGCATGTTTCCGTGGAGCTGGATCAGCCTGTTACTGAAGGCGCCCCACTGCGTAAGCAGCATTTGGTTTGGGGGGTGTAACGCTGTCCAGAACGGTGGACAGGACCCTTTTTGTGCTGCTGCTCCTTCAGCACACCGCCACAGAGGAAACTGGACTCGCGACGGCAGACTGATGGACGATTTCCAGCGTCTTGCTGCACACACCAAAAGATCTGGGCTTCCACAGAACCCAGAGTCTGCCTGTCCCCCTCTTACATACAGCCTCAGCGCTGTCCTGCCAGTCCAGTCTGTTGTTGAGATGAACTCCCGTGTGTCTGTCGGTGTTTTGCACCTTCTCAGTCCCCCTGTGATGGGTGTGTTGGTCCCGTCCGCATGCGTCCTGGTCCCCAAGCTCACATCATCTCTTTGATCTGGGTGACATTCGAGACTAACTGGCGTCTTACACACCAAACTAAAACGTTTCCTATCAGTGCTCTTCACCCCACCTCCTGACCATTTTTGACACGCGCACCCCCTGCAGAGTCGTCGGAAAATTTCTGCAGATGGCAAGACTCTGAACTGTATTGGAAGTTCAATGTGAAAAGGAACAGAGACAGGAGCGTGCCTTCTGGTGCTCCTGTACTGCCTGCCAGCCATTCGGACACACCGCCTCACATCCTGAGGTCTATCTGTCAGGTAATCTGTGATCCAGGACCTGGTGGCTGTGTTCACCTGCATTCCCTGCAGCTTCTTTCTCAATAGGACTGGGTGGATGGTATTGAATGTGCTTGAAAAATCGAAGAACAAGACCCTTACAATGCTCCCTGCTCTGTCCAAGTGACTTTCTGCAGGAGGTAGACAATTGCATTGTCCACACCAACGTGAAGCTGGTAGGAAAACTGCTGGGAGTCCAGATAAGAGCTCACCTGGGGGGTGATGTGGACCAGTACTAACCTGCCCATCACATGTGAGATGAGGGCAATGGGTCTGAAGTCACGGGCAGGTCCCGATGGAGTATTCATGACAGAAGTGGTACCTGACTGGCTGGTGAGCCTGCTCCCATTGATATGTGCTACCTGATTTTTCTGTCTAACGCATTCAGTGACCAATCAGGTGCTGCTTATCTAATGAATATTAATGAGACTTCCCCTACCACCCTGCAAAAAGAAAATTCACTCACCGGTGAGCTCATTGGCCTAACAGCTGAGTGACATGTCACAGGGGGAAGGAATTTTCCAGCCGGAAGGAATTTCGCTTGACAGCGTCCTTCATAAGGCACGCCCCCAATTCGGGAACTCGGGGCTTAGAGTAAATTCCGAGTTTCCCACTGGTTAATACAACTTTGTAGTGGCGTTCATGTGCTCTCATCTCAGCTTCACGACTTTTCCGATGGGACTTTAAGGCAGGGTACGTAACGGCGAATGACTTATCCTTTGAAGCCCAATTGACCTTATCAACTTTGCCACATCTACCCAATCAGCTGCTTGGTTTTTTTGTCCTGACACATGTGGGGCCCCTAGGCTGCAGCCTATAAAGCCTATGCGCTAATCCCCGCCTGGTGCCAGACATGTGGGGCCCCTAGGCTACAGCCTATAAAGCCTACGCGCTAATGCCCGCCTGGTGCCAGACATGTGGAGATGTAATGAGTTGGTGTTGAGGGTTGGTGACCGTAGAGGTGTTGGAGGGAGCACTCCTGTTGGGGGAGATGGGGTGGTGAGAGACCGCGGCAAAGCACAGTTATGACATGCAGGCACTGGTACCTCCGGATAATCAGACAGACACACATAAACACAGATGTTAGCGAAAGGTCAGAAGCCTCATTCACTAACACTTCACCTACAGCTCTGACTGTCTGGCTACCTGGTCCTCATTTTGCCTGATGTAAATGTATGTGTGTACATAAGCCAGCACTGAGAGCTGCTGCGTTCCTTTAGCAGGGTGCATAAAGTCCAACGTTCCCATGTCTGGATGGGCGGTAGACTGTGGGATCATGCTCCTAACACACCATCTGTTAGGCGAGTAATGAGCCACTCGACCTATTTCACAGCTCTCTTGAAAACCCAGTGAATTCTACCATAGGCTCCGTTTCTGTTTCCCTGTGTCACAAAAATCCAGCAGAATGATTCTACTGCACGAGTTCCTGTGTATAAAAATCATTTGGTAACACTTCACTTAAGGCCATTAAGGCTTTTAGTCATTTATAAGCACATTCATAACAAATAATTATGCATTCATAAAGCATTATAAACATGGCTATAACCCCCAGCTCCCTGGGCCAAGCTTATCACGGCCAATTATAACTATCTAAAGGGATAACACATCATAGCCATGTATATTATGCATTATGAATGCTCTCATCTATAATGCGCTATAGATACCGTAATAATGCATTATAATGGCTGGTATAAGCATTGAGGTATCTATAGTAAATTATAGACGAGAGCTTCATAGAGCATTCATAATCATAATGCACACGACTATAATGTGTTATGCCTTTTTATAAATAGTTATAGCCATGTTTAGAATATTTTATGAATATGTGCTACAATGAATAAGAACAGTTATTAGGTTTTATAAATGGGCTTCACAGAAAGTGTTACCAAACATTTTGTTATTGAACCAAAGCTTCTCCTCACACACATAGCGTTCACTTGCTAATTTTCTCCCCGTTTGTATAAAAACTGGAGAACTGCGGAGTGCTTCTCTTTCTCCTGGGTGTATCGTAGTGGGTCAGCGCTTAGGGGAACGGTACTGCTGGGCGGAGTCCAGCGCTGCAGATTTCCATAAGATGCTGCCAAGCGCAGACAATGCGCGGCACGCACTGGGACCGAATGTGAGCGAGAATACAAAGCAGTCAATTACCAGAACAGCCCCTCTGCGCCCGTCTCCACATCACAGCCAAACTCATGCGCTTCACTTAAGAGCGAGCGCCACGTCCACATCGTATTGTCGCAATTCGTTTGTCCCTGATTAATTCATTTTTCTAAAGAGCACCCAATCGATTGCTTTTTGTTAAAGATGAAATTATGCACGAGAATTCCCTGCTGTGGCTATAAAATAAACCATAATGTATTTAACTAATTATGAACGAGCTAGTGGGAAGTTTTAATTAGCAAGCGGCAGCAGATGTTGCGGAGTTGTTGACGTTTGCTTGCGTTTCGTTTGTGCTTTCCATGCTCCGCTTCGCCCCTGTGCCGCTTATGAATCCACATTCTTCCGTAAGAGACTGTGCAGGTCACTCTTTGTGGAACCAAAAGCTACTGATTATCTCTTTAACGTAGATTAATGGTCTCAGGTTATACACCGACTGCGCTAATAGCTTGTTGATAATAATGAACGGACAGGATCAACGTTATAGGCAACGATGTGGAATTCTTCAGAGTGCTTCTCCCATCTGCCATATGCATATATGTATATGTAACGTTTTATATTATGTATATTTATGATGTGATTTCTCACACTGGGAACAAAGAGCCCACTCGTTCGTCACACTAAGTTTTTCCAATACCCTAGCTGACAGAAGCTGTTAATCACGCACTCTGGTTGGCTTGGAAGTTCAAAGTCCCGGGATAAAGTAACTATTCATTAGCCACAGATGACAAAGGTCAGAATCAAAGAGTGCCTCTCTGACTGCGCGCAATCACGAGTCATCGGTCTTTGTCGTCTGCCCATGTCACTCGTCGGCTGACAGCCACCCAAATGCCAGGCATCCTCTCCTGGCTCACGAAGGTCCAGAACTCATATGAAGAGTCTCAATGGAGGTCTACAGCTTCTGACAGCTGAACAACGTGCATTATTTTCTCATCTGGTAGGACCGAGTGACAGACAGTTGAACAAAGAAGGGAACAGAGTTACATGCGGCCGGATACTAATTTGTGTTGTTAGGGATTGTGGAAAAATGAATGGATAGGAGACAATGGCAGCGCTCGTGCTCAGCTGGGGAATCAAGCAGGGACGAGCAGAACATAAGTTTCATGCTGGAACCTTTTCAGCACAAGGTTAGGGTCATGTTCATTTTTCTGCTACAAAGAAGCCATTCCAGCTAAATGTTTAAGGTCTTGTTAAGTGCAATGAATGGCTTTTGAAGACTCAAAAACACAAACACCTAGACTTACTGGTAGGCATTCTGATACAGCATTCATTTGCTGTAAAATCCACTCGAGATAAGAGAGGTGTCATGATCAGCTCCGCCCTGTGTCCTTATCCCTGTGTTTCCCTCAGGCGTGGCTTAATTAGCCTCACCTGAGCCTTGTTTAGCTTTGCCTTATGTTCCAATCCCCTTGCTAACCCAGCACACCTGCCTTATGTTTGTTCCTTGATGTTCTACCTTTTATTAGTCAGTCTGAGTCCTGTTTCCCCTGTTGGTTATTGTCAATGCTGTCTGTCGTTCTAGGCTGCCGTGTTTCCCCTACCCCGCCAATAAACACCCCTTGGAGGGGTTTAACCACCGCAGCCTGCATAATGGGTCGTTCCTCCCGCCTCCGACACCACAGATAGTCATTGTTTTTCCTTATTGTTTCTTTTTTCAACAAATACTTTATAAATAAGGGCTCAGTTATGTTTCTGAAATAGAACATGTAGAAAATGGGCTTATGTCTGAATAATTAAATAGCTCATTAAGCAGCTGTACACAGACTCTATGGAACAGGAAAAACTTGGTCTGGTGGTAGGAAATGTACAAATATGCAAGTGTGTGTTTGCTGTTATGCTGCTCTTTATGCAGCATATGCAGCAGCGTTTAGGCTACAGGTGGTCTACAAGTCGGTTAAGGGACGGTGTTTAAATTGTGTCCACCCAAAGGAGAGCGATGCCTATATATTTTTTTTTACAGAATTGCTTCAGAGCCAAAATGTCTTTAAAGATAAGCCCCCACTCAGCTACTGACCCACAGAACCATAATGCATTTCTTGGCAGGCAAAAACTTAAGTCAATAAATTAAACAAAAAAAAAAAAAGATGAACAATATTTATTAGTGACAGCTTATGATGTTGGCATGTTTTTACATTTTCACCCACAGCAGGGAGACTTTCAACTGAGAAGAAAAGTAATAAGTTAATGGACACATTTCTTTGAAAAATATGTCTACCAGATGTGAAATTTGAATATAGTATTGCCTCAGTAAAGTGGCCACATTGCCTACTGTACCTAAGTTTCCTTTCCTGTAAACTCAGAGCATCACAGAGATAAACGGTGACAGGCTGACAACAGCCCATCAGGAACATCTCACAGGCTCCAAACCACCCTAACCCCCTTCCTAGGCCATCATAAATGGAGCAGTAATAAACTGGTTTATGGGTTTTTTTATGTCCTTTACCCTTCCCTTGTCCTGCTCTCACTCTGAATCCCTTACAGATGCCCCCCCCTCGTCAAAAGGCTGCCAACAGCCGGTCACCACACCCACGGATGCCAGGATGATGAGGAACAAGCCGTCTATAATCCCAGGCAGCTCCCATCTATGCCAATTTCCTCCACATAATGCAATATCCAGATTGTATCTTGTGTAACAGGAAGACCAAGCAGCTAAAAATGCTAAAGTAGCCTGGCTTCATCGCCGCCCGAGTCTGTCATTGGACTGATTTACTAAACAAGATCTCATCAAATAAAATCGCCTCCTCACCTACAGTATTTGTCATGCATCTTCAGACCACGATTCCTGGTAAAAGCTGCAGTTAATTAGCTTGTAAAATTGTTAATAAATAACAACGCTAGCACAGAATATAGGCTGAGGGAAATGCCAGCACCTCAAACCAAAATTTTGTGGTTTTAAAACATAAAAAAGAAACAGGAATCCAGTGATTCCCTAAAGATTTCCTTGATATAGATACATGTATGTCTGTCAGTACTCATAACTTTTGCATAAAAAGGCAGTGTAATGTAATCTGACAATTAATCATGGGATTGAAATACAACATACT
Source organism: Petrocephalus sullivani (assembly GCA_026780845.1). NCBI lineage: Eukaryota > Metazoa > Chordata > Actinopteri > Osteoglossiformes > Mormyridae > Petrocephalus > Petrocephalus sullivani. Next base: position 4,478,358 of record JAODKM010000058.1, on the reverse strand, counting down.
GTATGCACAATCATAAAATTACTCTTTAAGAAGGGGGGGGGGGAATTAGTAGTCAGTAGTGTGTAAGTCCTCCCATCCCCATTTTACTGGTTATTAGCCCTGGCCTTATCTCTCACAATAACCACCCCCCGAAAACATCTCCCCGCCCAGGCTCGGAGAAAGCAAAATAACCTAAAATCCAAACACAGGACATCGCTCAGTGCTTGGCGGCGGGAGCCAAAATAAACACGATTAATCCTAACCCTGGCCCGGTCTGCGCGCCGCTTGTGCTCAGGAACGGAGCTCCTCAGACAGATTTATAGCAAAGCCTTTACATACGGTGGCAGCTGCTGCCAGGAGGGACGCCGATCCTAGATGACAGCCTGACACTGAGGGCGGAAAGATGGCTGAGCCCCTCTGAGATGCGGCAGGAGACGCACTGACCGTGATACCGAAAAGAGTGACACTGGGCAGTCAAAGAGCGGAGAGGGAGAAGTCACCGTTCTGTCTAAATCTGTCCATGAGAGTGACTGAATTTAACTGAGGATGCGGGGACAAGGCATACTGGGAGAATGGTACAATTTGACACCTGTATTGGCTGGTGTCTATTAAAGTGACACATCTACAAATGACACACGACTCCGAAATATACTTGTGGCCACAGCACAACACAGAGACACAGGTGAAAGGTAACAACTGGTGGGAGGCTGGTGGCATTTTTAAAATGCTTTTTTTGTCCAGTTAAACTTTTCTGTTCCCTGCCAGAGTACAGCTGCGACTCTCAGACAAACTCCGGCTGCTTTTTAGAACTTATACTTTTCTGCCATGTTGTGGTATAGTACTTTGGCACCTCAGGCATTCTCTGCACAAGAGTCATACTTGATGCCTCATTTGTATAACTCCCACCAACTCTAATGGGGTTCCTCATGAACCATACTTGGTCCATTTCACTTTGCCCATTCTATATGACTTTCAGGTTTGTTGTTCATATGCAATTACAAAAAAAAATGTCACAAGTCCAGTTGACCACAAACGCAATTGTTTATACATATACTCTTCCTTCAAATCAAGATGTTATCGTGGAACTTCATCTCTGTAGGGCAGGGTTCCCCAACTCTGGTCCTGGAGGGCTAGTCTGTGACAGAGTTTGCAGATTTCCCTGCTTAAACACACCTTATTCAGCTCACCAAGCAATTGCAAGGCTTAGTAGATGTGTTTGAGCAGGGAAATCTGCAAACTCTGTCACAGACTAGCCCTCCAAGACCGGAGTTGGGGAACCCTGCTGCAGGGGATTCAAACTGTCACATATATATTTGTTTATTAATTCTTCCCATCCACTTATGAGTGCATGTTTCACAGTCACACATCAAATGGTGTCTTTGTACTGCAAGCATCAAAGGTTGCAGGTTCTAACCCAGCTCTGTGTGGGATCTTGTGGCCCAGAAAACCACTCCACCTTCACTCACCAAAAGCTCCTGCTCATTAAATGAAGGGCACGAGGAATTAGTTAAGTTATTAGTTAAGTTCAGTGAAGTTAATTAAGGTGTTTTTAGGAGTTGCTTAAATATCAGCCTGGTAAATGAGCATTTTCACGGTGAGATGATTTGTATTTGAGCTGTGTGCACAGGTGGGCAGGCTTCAGTTTGAAATTACAGCGTCTGAATGCATCATATTATTCACTCAAGGGAATCAGTAATGGAGGTGTTAGGTCAGTGTAATTAATGGTACATTACCCTAAAAAACCTTAATCACTGAAACCTTAAATTAGTGTATTCAACATTTAATGTATATTAAGTTAACTGAAAAAATAAGCTGATCTGAACTAATATGCATACCAACTTTCAGTGATGGTGTAATAAAAAACACTCCAGAAGAGAAAACTTCCCAACAATTTTGGAAAGATACTGAACAGTATGCAGACGAAAATTGATGTTACAGCTCAGGAATTGCAATTTGTGTCAGTTGCATGTGTCAGTTGCGTGTGAACTGTTGGTGCTGCCTTGTGTATACTAACTAGAGGAATACCCACAAACCAGAGCATTACTGCTACTAGCGAGTGTTGTAGCATAGCCGTATGTAAGTCCAACAGAATATGACATGATGATTTTAGGATACGGACCATCGATTTACATCAAAGCCAAAGACAATTGAGTGCCACGCCCACATTAATACCATACTCAGCAATTTTTGAAACAGGATATCCCAAACTTTATTTTTCTGTGTCAAGAAGTGTACCATGTATAGCGATCACAGTTAGTGTACTTCCGTTCTATTTGTGTGCAACACAAAAAATGAAGTAGACAACAGAACGAAATAAATGATATTCAGATACCTGAAAACATTAAAAAGGGAAAACCGGCACAAAGAAATCCCAAGCCAAACCCTGCCAAAGAAAGCGCAGCAACAAAAAACCCAAACAAACAAACACAGTAAGCGATCAGAACACAGACCGGCTAGGCCGAAATGCAGCGGGCGTCCTCGCGGACAGGCCTGCTCACGTTTGGGGCCACCGTGCAGCACGCTGAGCTGAAAACTCCTCAACACTGTCTAAGGGAGAAACCTACTGCCTTGTTTCTTTGCTAAAAGGGGGGTGTGGGTCATTTTAACGAAATCTGAGGGGTCTCCTTGCGTGATAGGACTGATGGCACTGTGCCATCGAAGTCTGACACCATTTTTGTTTAGCCAAACCATTTTGTATTTGCAAGACCTCTATAGAGCAGTTATTTCTCCCCCGTCCATAATCGTATGTATTTCTTCTAGCAATATCACACTGACAGATAAACTGAAATGCCAGCAGCCCCAATGAGCACCACAAACTCTAAGCACATTGTGAAGACTACAAGTGCCAGTGGGTGGTCTCTAAAGGGGGAAAGGGGGCGTGGCTGGAGGCAGGAAGGACAGACCCTCACTGTGTTGCCCTCGGCAACCACCAACTTCAGGATTTCCTTTGCAGTTAGTTCTGCTCAGGCAGGACGCTTCAGTCTCCCTGTCTGTTCCAGGCGTGCTGCTTAATATTTCCAACAAATTCAGCGAAATACAAACCAAATAAAAAAAAAAAAAAAAAAAAAAAATCCCTCCACAAAAAACATAAATATTAGAAACACGTACTGCTCAGAGCAAAATGAAACACAAGATAACTGACATTGCAAAACCCCTCTTCTAAAAGGCAATATTTGTCATTCTTAACCAAGGGATTCAAAATAAATACTCTGAAATCTCGATTTGTAATGCTGTGTATAGTATCAGGCTGGCTATGCTGTACAGTATATACATATGAACTCTTCAGTGACAAAATATCCTTTGATTTACAGTCCTATTCAGCTGTAAAATAATCATACAGTCTTTGCTCTTCTGGTACCATTTCTACAAATACTTCTGCCTTCCTGGTTATACATTCTTTAGATTTTTTACCCCCACGTACAAGAACATCAGATACTGCCTTTTTAAAAATTCAAATGTGCAAAAAAAAAAACAACCTCCATCAAATCAGATAAACAGTGATTTGCGGAAATAAAAATGAATAAAAATAAAAAATAAAAAAAACACCTACATCTGAATCTATACAACATTCAAAACTCCCCTGACATTTAGGACTGGGATACTGCTTACTATATACAGACATGTTTTCATCCATGCACAGTGTTTACAAGTACCACATTAACATTCCCAAATATGGACATGGCGAGAAACAGGGGCGTAATGGATGGACGGACGCCGCATAAGTGGCACGCAGACACACCACCGAAAACGGGAGGCTGAGCAGAAGTTCTCTGATAGCTCCGATGTGACAGGACACAGCATATGGCTACAGAATGTTTTTTGTGTCCTCTTTTTCCATTGGTCAGTTACAAAGGCAGAGGTCAAGTCCTTCCCCCACTCTCTTAATTTTTTTTTTATTCCCATGTCTTTCATCAGTACATCACCCCCCCCCCCCAAGTAGCACAGCTATCAGCAAACTCATTATGCCACCATTTTTCGATTTCTGCCAGCAGTTACAGCAAAAACCACAAAATCAGCTCATGTATAACTGAACTGTCACAAACTTGTATTAAGGGGGGGGGTCAAAACAACAATAAGATCAGTGCGATACAATCTGATTTCAATGCTTAGTCATTTTTTTCCCTTTGTATTCAAACTAGATCAGTGTTTCCTAATCTGGCCCACATGAGGGAGCAAAAATGTGGACTGTCTGGCAGGGAGCAGGAAGGGAGCGAAAACGTGCACTGTCTGTAGGTCCTTGAGGACCGGATTAGGAAACACCGTGCTAGACTACTACAAACCCCCCCGAGTCCAAAATCATCCTAAAAATTGTTACAAGAGCTGTAAATTGTTGAAAAGTGAGAAAAGTCAGAGGTACACAGGGGCACCTCCCACTCAGTGAAGTTTGCAGTTTCTTACAAACTATGCTTTAAAAAATCGTTACATGGGTGAAACAGCTTTCAGGCGTTTGAACATGCTGCCGGGAACCTTTCAGCCGCTGTGAGACGCCACTCTCAGAAAGTCACCATTCTTCTCAGGAAAATTCCCATTCCCTACTGGCCATTTTCTATATGGTTTCCCTTTGGCAAGGCATGGATAAGGTTGCAGTTAGGTGAAAGGATCAGAGACAATTTCACGCTGCTATATATATATATATATATAAATATATATATATACCCTGTAAGGGCCTGAAAACTCCAGTTGCAAAGACAAAAAAACCAAAAAAATACAAAACAAATCTTGCAACAGTTCGGAATCCAAAATCAGACCACTTACATACAGCCATTATAAGCTATAGATTTTACACCACTGTCAAATAAAGTATCGATTATAAAACAAAATTAGTAAGAAATCTGGGTTGTTATGCCTTAACATCTAAAAAAAGAGCTTAACTAATGTATAAATATACAGATACCATCTGCGTTGTCTGGATGCTCCATCCCTCGGTATTTCTATAGCACTAATATTGAATTATGCTTTACTCTGAGACAAAAACTTTTTATGCATCACTGGCAGTTGAAAAAGACCACATGGCAATCTTTTTGTACAACATATATCAGTACTCAGATGTACTCCAACACTTAAATCTTTTAGACAGCCACTTTTCTTGACTGAATAACTGGAATCAGTAAAAACTGTTTTTTTTTCCATTTTAATATTAATCTTATCGCTTTACATAAAAAAAACATAATGCCATTTAATATATAACTGGAGAGGAGCGTGATTAACACCAGTTAACAACAGTCGCCATGGTAAGTTTAGAAACTGCAGTGCCCCTCATGGCTTGTGTAGGTATTGCACCGTGCCATTTGGTCTGCGTGGCTTTCCAGTGCGATGGGGGTAGATGGCAGTGGACAGTCACCAGGTAGATGTGCTGAAATGGGCAGAAGCTGCAGTTGCACAGCATTTGGCTAAAATAGAGGTCACATCGATTTGGACAAAATCGGCAATCACTGCTATTGGTGTTTGACAAAGAGACACAAAATGACTTTGATCAAATTATCGGAGGAGAATTGTCTATGATGTGGTTACTAAAAAATGTTTTAGACAAATATCTTTTTCCTCTGGTCAATCCTTTACCACTTGACATCCTCAATTGTTCAGCAAATGTGTGTGCGTGTGGGTGTGTCGGGGGGGGGGGGGGGGGGCTGGGGTTGAAGGGATTCCTGTTTACCCGGCCTGCCGCCCCCCCTCAATCTTTTCTGGA
>JAODKM010000058.1:4460693-4472683 GCA_026780845.1 Petrocephalus sullivani | reverse complement strand
TTTTTTTCCCTCCCCCCCACCTCTCCCCGCTTCCACCTAAAATGGCTAAGGGTTGGGGGGGGGGGGGGGGGGGGGGGGGGGGGGGGGGGGGAGGTGGTGGTTTAACGGATTCATGTTTATCGGGCTGTCCGACTCATCTCAATCTTGTCGTGAGTAACGGCTGCAGATATTTCATGGTATTTCACTCAAAGTTCACCGAAGTAACCACATAAGTAAAATTAATGCTTTTTTGTTACTTAATAAATAAATAAATAAAGCTTCAAGTCTATGACCAGCAATGTGTACAGGGTCCTGTAGACACAAATCACCTTTATAGTGAATCTCCAACTGCTGGTTAAGGGCTATTAGCAGCAAATGTCATCCTTGGGGGGGGGTGGGTTGATGCTAATCAGGACAAGGGACACTGCCCGTGCTGCTCAGCACAGCGTGTCTGCGATCAAACTGCAGTTTGTTTCATATCCATGCATATTTTTTTAGATTAACTTGGGCATTAATAATTACTCTTTACCCCCTCATATGTTTTTAAAAATGTGTAAATATGTTAATGTTTCCATGGAGCCGCTATGAAAAACACATGCTATACATTAATCGTTTATCTAAATGTGTGGTTATACATGAACCAGTATTGAGACCTTTCAAGCAACATCTGGAGAGATCGTTCTTTGCTTATTACGTAGTGGCTGTTCCTCTTTGCATTTAAAGGATGCTTTTTCCTCTTTCTGCTGTTTTCAGGGGCATCTCTTTTAAAAGCTCTTTTCCAGGCCGCTCCCGTCATCATCCTGAAGGGATAGTGCATCCCTTTGCTGGGGCAGGATTTGAGGAGTGGGGTGGGTGGGGTGGGGGGGTCGAGGGAGCTTGGAAAAGATAAAAAAAATTGTGAAATCTTTTTTTGCTGTTGCTTTCTCGTGGATTTATTTGATTTGATTGAATTTCTCGCTCCTGCGGGGTCTGTTTAGAAGCCCTTGACGTGGCAATACGCCTCCAGGGATGAGAAGAGAATGTACAGGAGCCAGAGGCTGACGAAGAGGAGGGTGGTGAGCACTTTGGGAGTCCGCGGCCCCCCCAGCTCGCCGCCGATCTCGGGCCGGCGGCGGTACATGAGCACGCCGACGCAGATGAACGCGAAGATGGTGAACAGGGTGACGGAGAAGGCAAGGTTGCCGGGGTCCACCATGAAACTCCTGCCATGGCTGTTGTGGTAGATGGCAGCGATGGACCAGGCCACGCCGATGCCCAGGAACACGTTGACCGCGTTGCTGCCGGTGACGTTGCCGATGGAGGCGTCCGCGTACTGGTCCTGGATGGCGGCCACTTTGCTGGCGAAGGTATCTGGGGTGGGCAGCAGGACAAATGCTGGTAAGATGACGGACATCGGCTAATGACATCCTGGGCACTGTCATTACCAAAGTTCTGTGAGCATCATTAGCTGCTCAGTAGATCCAGATATTGACCTGGACATTTTAAAGATGCCATAATAACCATCTTGGGGTTTTCATTAATACGGGCAGGCAGGAATGAAAGATTGCTTATTAAAACTGATTGATTTTACAGGCAAAAGAGAACAGTGTTGAGGAAAAAAGTTTCAAGCGAAGGTGCCATGGTGATGCTGTGAGTCACTTTAATTCTGGGATCCTGCCTTTCTAGGCAGCCCCAGTGTCTGCGTGGGGGGTGGGGGGGTTACCATGGGAGAAACCTGGACGAGCCAGAGGAATGTGGTGGTCCGGAGGACTAGGGGGTGCGGGGGTGAAACACACAGCAGACTGTTTTGTGTTGGTATTTGTGGTGCAGCCAAGTTCTGATGGGAAAGAGGCTGTGACTGTAATTCCTGACAGGGGCCCTACAACACGCCCCCTGCTGGCCAGTGCTGAGAGTGACCCGCTAAAATGCTGAGTCTGCCACCTAGATGTGCCACCTCAGCAAACTTCAGATTAACAGGCGCTTTTAAAACAAAGTAATCTTTTCAGCAGAGCCACACAGGTTAAAGGTACAACGGCACGGTCCTTCATGGGGCTTCAAAGGGAAGCCTTCAAACTGGGGGTGTATAATGACAGTACTGAGGCTACCTACGGGACAGCGAGATGTGAACAGAAAACAGGAAGTCTGTAAAATGGCCGAGTTGCCCTGCTCAACAGTCCACTTAATATGTAAATAAGTACACCGTGTCCTCCTGCCTGCCTGCATGTTCAAGTACAATAAAAATAAAAAAAAAACGTGGTAAGCCTTTTCAAAGACAGGCCATTGATCAGAGATTGCTGTGTCGATTTAATTGTACTGAGGAAATTAGCTGGAAGGAATTCTTGGACATCTCGGATGCATTTTGAGGATCTGTGAGACCCGGGCTCTTGGAGACGGAGCAGCCGGTCACATATAATCGTGGTCACACGTGGGAACAGCTTAAATTTCTACCAGGCCTTTCCCAATGCTGTGCTGCCCGGTACAGTGCCGAGGTGGCCTGACACCAGGAAGGGCTGGTCCTTCCCGACGCGTCCTGCGCCAAGCTGCTTTAACAGCTGCGCGTCTGCGCAGATAGAGTTTCAGGTGAGTTGTGCTGCATCCAATCCAAGCAGCATCCAGAATGGAGAACAAAACAAATACAATACAATACAGCCGGCGCCCCCTGCTGGCCGTCCAAGTGTCAGCCGTATCACTCCTTCTTTTCAAGTCAGTCAGTGCAAACCAATGTCCCCCCACATTAATTCCGTGCTTGTGTCAACCTGTGACAGCACTTCAAACCAAAGCCAAATTGTAATTCCTCTGAGAGAACCAGTAACACACATACATACACAATGAGAGAGGCACATGCGTTTCGCTTTTTTTGCGTAAACCGCAATTCATTTTCGTCCTGCGCTGCCACCAGCTCCCCTTGCCCACTGCTAAACTTCCCCTTTAAATTCAGTCCACAGTGAGTGAATATCAATATGTATATCTGACCGTACTTGTGTTCTAGTGTACCTGTTTTACGTCATCTTCCATTGCCGGAGACTGGTTCCAACACCAACAAACGTACAGAGGACGGTAAAAATCCCCAGATGCTGCTCTTGCTCCACCCCAGATATCAAGGATGCATCGGTTGCATCCTTGTCAAACAAGAACAATCCCATGATTCATTGCACCCCAAGTTCATTCATTGAAAGCAAGGTAGCAAGACCGGTCATGCCAAGACCACAAGTATAATCTTTGTGTTCTTGGTACTGAGATTCACTCACTGCTACCCTCGCCTGTTGCCAAACTTCCCCTTTAAATTCAGTCCACCCTGCGTCACATAGTAGCCAGCCGTCCACCCTCTTGGAGGATCTTACTGAACATCCCAGCCCCCCTTATGTGTATGTAGCACCTACACGTGCCGTTCGGCATGGCTACACCGCACCACCTCTCTCCTGAGCCGCCCGTGAGCCTCCAGGTCTCACAGCTATTCAGGTCTCTGACTTGTCTTCAGGGCTCGTTATAGCCGCTGAGGTTTGCTCTCAGCTAATGAGGCTGGTTGAGGAGCCAGGCAAGAATTTCAGACGTGAACGAGTCTAGACATACCCTACCGCAGGAATGGGGCTCCATCAACATCCACCTGCTGCTGATCTATCGTGCTGTTTTGCTTGGGTGACCCAAACGCAGGTTCTGCTAGCCCTGGCTCGTGAAAGCGTACGTCATGCTTTTCTAAGCCCTGGAGCAGTGAGGGTTTGTGAGGAGTGCTAAACAGCACTTTGCTCCTCTGTCTCTGCTCTGGCCGGGTCTTCAGCTCTGGGCTCACCTGCCGGCTCTCTGATTGGCCCTTGCCTGAGGCTTCTCTTTAATTCACCTCCCTTCGTCCTCCTCCCCTACTTGCGGTCCCACCCCCTAAGGGGCTGAGTGCCAGAAGATAATTAGCACCTTCTTCTGGGCCAGCGGGAAGTGAGTCGGTTAGGGACTTGTGACCCAAAGATTGCATGTTTACATTATAGGAGAAATTCTACTATTGTAATTACTCTTCTCAAAATAAGTACTTCTGGTCAACAACTTTAGTAAAATATCCAGCTAATTTATTATGATTATTATTATTATGATTATTAAAGCAGATATTTGTTATTATAGCTATATGGCATGCCAAACATGAAGCAGACGGGACAGTGGATGGATTCCTCAATCTCTTCCATTGTGGTTTGGATCTTGGAGATTCTCATCAGCCCCATATTTTTGAAAGAGGGAAGGTTTCATAACCATATTTATTATAGGGAAACTCACTTTTGTTTGCAACGTATGATGGTCTGCCAACACAAAGTAAACTGAGATTCAAAGCATAATTTTAAGTTAGACATTGTACCAACCGGTCTCACTGGAATAACTAGGAGAGGCTGCAGACAGCTGTTCTGTACTCAGAAGGGAACAGGCAGAGGCAGAGCTCAGTCCTGCCATTTCATTGTATTTATATTCTTTTTATTTTCACTATTACACGTGTTAAGGCCAGACAAAAGTTCCCACTTTTAATTTAATTACAACAACATCCTGCCCCAACAAGCTAACTGACCTATTAATTAACTTTTTCATGCACAATCGGGAAAAAAGCAGCATATTTATAGAAAGCATTTTTTAAACTTGCTCCTTAAAAGTGAGAACCCTTGCAATTATTAGAAAATTTCTCGGATGGCCTTTTTCAACCCCTCCTGGCACATGGCACAGAATCACACTCGGGTAATTACTTAGTTTTTTTGGGGGGACAAACTGGGGGTGGTGGCTGGGTGCTGGCTTTGCTAACCGTAACAAATGAAGGTAAATCTGAGGCTTGGCGAATGGCTGGACTTGTATTCATCCCTGAGTAATCACCGCTGAACAGGAGGTGCAGGCACTCAAACAGAATCTGCCGCCCACACGGACCAAATTCATTTTCCACAGCTGTGTGATGAAGGCTGTCGTATCTGTGTACCGTGCAATTGATCACACTCACGGAACTGCGTTGGGGAACAAGGCATCACTAATGGATTCCTGCTCAAATTATACATGGATGGTGTAGGTGCAGGGTGACGTCATGGCGGCACTACGGGGGAAACAAGCCCATGAAATGCAGGTTTGGCTTTATGTACAACTTCTCTGTCCTGGGTCTTAATTTCAGCTGCAGTCAGTTTTTAAGTAAACATAGTGTTCTGAAACAGAAAAACATCGGGTGACATAGGACAGGAGTGGCCCTTTTAAGTATTTAAAATAATGCTAAAAACATCTGGAGAGAGCTCCTCGACTTACAATGGGGTTACGTTCCAATGAACCCAATCAAAGTTGAAACTATCATAAATCTAATTTGAATATGACATGATATGACATATTCGGATGTTTAGTAGGTGTAATGGGCTTGCGAAAATTTGGTTACAGAAACAAAACTAGTACGATATGTCGCTAAACACTGCATGGGACTTTTACACTCGTGAGGGCAACAGACTGGAAGCATGGCTGTGTGGATGATGCCGTTGACCGGCATCAGTAGACAGTGTTTTACTGCATATTGCATAATTCCAGGTCTGATGACTATGCAATGTGCATCGCTATTGCACCAATGTAAAGTCGAAATATTTTAAGTTGCAGTCATAATGCCAGGAACAGCTGTAGTAGGAAATGAGTCAAGGGCCATATCAGAATCATCTCTGAGACAGAGAGAAATACTATGACTACACAGTGGGATTATGGGATGCCTAAAAGAGATGGAGGTTTGACACATTATGAATAGTGTGATTATGGGAGGCCTATGGGACATGGAACTTTAACCCATAATGGATTTTGGGATTAGCAAAGTTTTATTAAAAATGGCCAGTATAATGTCATGGGAGGGAGTTTGGGAGTCTTACCGGGTACAGAGGTGCCAAGAGCCACGAACACCACAGCGGTCACAGAGTCCTTTAGGCCGATGGTGCAGCCAAAGTGGGACGCCAGGTCGCCAATGACGGCGGTGAGCACACCAATCATGATGATGGACACCACGAAGCACGCCCAGCCGTTCCAGTACTCTGTGGGCGGCACGAAGGCAAAGAGGACCTTCCAGAACACCGTCAGGAAGTGCATGACGTAGTCAAAGCAGGAGGGCAGCTTCTCTTCGCCACAGTCTTCGTCGTCGTCGTCCTCCCCTGCGAGATGAGAGGAGACCATCACTGAGGTCCGTAATAACACCCTGCACAGAAGCACACCGACGCTCTCGCCAGCTCTGAGTGCTTATTTGCCGACCCCCCACCCCCCGTAACGCCGCATTTCCTTCCCTGCGAGGCAGATAAAAGCACAACCTAGAAATTAATGCCTGTTCCTATTGCACATTTTCCCGAAGCCTTTTCTCTCCTGAATGTCATGACAGTTCCGTAAGGGACAGCAGTGTTACTTCCGAAAAGGTTGCACAACCTCGAAATTCCATTACCATCTCTCCGTTTGCTCTGTACTCTCTTTTAAGGGCAAGACGACTCTCAAGAGGCACACACTAAGCACACAGGAGCGTCAGAGAGCCAGAAACAGAAGATGCAAACCAAAAGGGTCCGGTGGATTTATCAAAGGGGCTGTTTCTCTGCAAACAATGGCCACATCCTTCTGTACAGCTGTCTCCTTTCATTACCGTAATTGTCAGCTGTACAGGGCTGAGTTTGCGATCGAGTGTGACAGGTACAGAACGGACAAACACGACTGGTTCCTTTGTTTTTTATTTTTGGGTGATGTTGCGTTCTGCCCCTCTGACCATCTCCGGTAGAGAGATAACGAGCCGAGGCACAAAGAGTGCATGGTTTTGGATCGGATTTGGAGACAATACAAAAAAGAGAAGCAAGACGGGAGGGAGAGGGAAGTCAGCTGATAAGGACATGTCTTCTCCTGGCATTTGGATTACCAGTGATCATACTGGTCCTGTTTCTTCCCTCATGGTCCATGCCCATACCCTGTGCTGGCCTTGTTTTGTCCCTCTTGATGGAAAACCAAAAATGTAGCCTCTTGCTCAGTCCCTCGATCCCGGCGTCAGGCTTCTGTCAGCTGCTCAGATCCTGTCGCACAGCCAATGGCCACATAGACTCACCTATACCAGCACTAAAGGCATATTGAACTAAATCAGTGAAATTCTCTGATGGTGGTACCTGTATGACAGTGGCACTCTGGCAGACTGAAGCTTTTGCATGGAACAGACACCCAACACCCAGTGCAAAGATTTTGTTTCAACCAACTAGTTGAATACGACTGTGACTCTTTATACTCAACTGGTTGGTTGAAACAAAATCCTGGTCTGGACTTTTATTCTCTGGACCTGAATTATCCACCTCTGATGAAATGTAACTGAAGACATCACAGTGCAGTAACAAATAAGTAACCCGGTACAACAAATTAAACATGCAATGCTACTCTAGGTATAAACATGAAGCTAAACTGTACACAGGTAACAATAAATGCAGTACTAGCAGGAAGTGGTGGAATATTTGGCGGTTAACTAGCAGAGCACAAAAGGAATAATTCATTTTAAGGTAGCATGTTTTTCCATATTTTTCCAAATAACTTTTTCAGACTAATTACTGCCTCCTACTGGTGAAGAGGTCACAGATACAGTAATAGGTGGACTAACGTGGAACACCTTTGTGTGCAAGAATTAACAGACAGTGGTGTTGATAGAGAAACTGAAGTCCATTAACAGGATCTTGAAGGAGGAAAGACCAGCATCGTCTACCAAACTGGTAGCACTCAATGCAAAGGCAGGAGAGGATCCCTGTCATGTTGATTGAGAGTAAAGAATTCAAATGCAATGGGTCTGTAGTCACTGAGACCGGATATTTTGTCCTTGAAACCAGAACAATGGTGGTTGATTGGAAGCAGGCGTGGGTACCACATTTGTCCAGAGATTAATTCAATATACCTGGGGAAAATGGGGCTGGTGAGTGTTATATTGTTTTTCCCGCACTGACCTGCCAGAAAGGAATGAAATTGAACAAGGAGGAATGAACAGAAGCAGACTGCAATTAGGAACCACAGAACATGGCTGCGAGATGGTGACACAGAAAACGAATAAAAGCCATGCTGGGTTATTTTCCAATTGTTGGAATCGATCGACCGGCTGCTGCTGTGTTAGGGGGAACGTAGATCCTGACGAGAATGAGAGAAGGACAGTAAAACGACTTTTGAGACACGTCCAGCAGCAGGAAATTAACGAGACACTATTCCGATTGAAGCGGAGATATCCAAAAACACTTTTTACGTTCTTCTTGGGTTCAGGGTCACGGTCAGTCCAGAACAGCCGCTCAGCGGGTGGCTCCACTGATGGATCAAGGACAGGGGTTCTGGCCGGCTTGCAGTGGAATAAAATGACGAAGAAGCTCTTGTTTGCCTAATGCACTGGCTGCACTGTGTCCAAGCTGTGGGAAGCTCTCTGTGTCTTCTGAAGCACGCAGACTTTCCCTGGCAGATACTGATTTCCAAAACATTGCAAAACAGGTCAGTTATCCACCAGGACTTCTGGCTTATCCATAGTGAAATTCTTCCAACACATCAAGTCAAAAGAACCATAACAAATGCATCAATATTAATCACAACACCAGGGCAAACAACCTAGGACTACTTTAGCTTTTGCTAAAGAACAATGACAGAACAAGTACAATGTCTAGAGCTTTTCCCACTTTACACATTACTATGTCAGAATAAGAAGAAATTATGTTTAATTAACGCTAAGAAACTGGGGCTGACCAGAAGCCATGTGGTGCTCTCACACCGGATTTCGGAACCGGGTCCAGGTGAACACGTTTCTGGGTTGTCTCGACCAGGGACTTTTGTCCTGTTCACACAGCAGTGGCAGTTCCAGTACCCTTTTTTAGTACCTACTCTGGACTGGGGGACACTTAAAGCCACACCTTACTGATTGGTTGACCACAAACACTGTCACTAATACGGAAAAAGGTTTTGGCGGTGTGCAAGCGCCTGATTGGGTTTGCTGCTTCTCCTGCTTCCTCCAATCATCTAGCACCGTCGAGCATAGGAAGTGACCTCATTTATATTTCAGGTGTCCATATACTAGTGGATATAGCTTGTAGAAATTTGTAAGCAGCACTGACCCATCCAGAAGTAATATCACAGTCATTTATCACATTTGGGTTATGGTGACTAGAAGTTCACAGAAACAATTGATGGCTTGATGGCATCATTTGGATAGTGAGTGAAAATACTGGGTGTTTCACTTACAAACCAGTAAAAAATGCTGGCTAAAACCCAGATAGCTCCAGATAGATCAATCCTTTAAGAGTCTTGGAGCTCCCCAGCCTAGGGGAGTGACAAATAAAAACAGCTAAAATGCCTGCCAACCAATCAGCTATAAGCTCACAAACTAATAAGCTATGACAGTACTGTAAATTCAGAGATCCTTCATATGTCTGGAAGGTCAGGTGATAGCTGGAAAAAAGCTGGCCTGTGTGAAGGTTGCCCTGGAATGGCAGCATCGCGCCGAGCACATATAGGCCTGAAAGTTGACAGGCCAAGCATGGACAGACTGATCACGGACAGGCCTGAAAGTGGACAGGCTGAGCATGGACAGTCCTACAACTGGACAAGCCAAGCATGGAGAGGCTAAGCACGGACAGTCCTGAAAGTGGACAGGACAAGCATGGACAGGCCAAGCATGGACAGGCCTGAAAGTGGACAGGCTGAGCACTTACAGGCCTGAAAGTGGACAGGTCTGATATCGGACAGGCCGAGTATATACAGGTGTTAAAGCAGACAGGCTGAGCACAAATCTCCCTGGTCTGCAGGTCGTGCTCACTGTGGCATTATTCACAGACTGCTGGCGGGCAAAAATGAGAAACCCAGATACAGGAGCTAGATACCGGAGCAGCAGTGAGACAGCTTAGCCAATTACCCTTCTTAATGAGAACAATTTTACAGTCATTTTCCCCCCCCCCCCCCCAGCCAGAACCCACTGAGCCCAAAGACAATGGCACTACATTCCCGAGTGAATGTGGGCCTGCCTTAAGGCCTGCCTTAGGGCCCACGGACACACAGACAGAAGAAGATAGCCAAATTAAGGAGACCGGTGGCGCTGTATCCCTTCATTCTCATCAAACGAGTTCAGAGACGATGCCCCATATAATGCTGCTTTGTGAGCAGGGGCAGCAATTAAAAAATGTACCCGACAGCCAGCCAAAGCCGCTGAGCTTCCCACGAGGTGAGCAGGAGGCCTGCCCTCACTTTCTTTTTGTCCTTTCATTTCCTCATGCCGCCGCGTGCCAGAGCCCTCCTCTGGTCCTCAGAGGTCCGCTAAGGAGCACCCCCTGCCGAAAAGGCGATAATGAAGCCGATTGATTTGGGCGTCAGCTCTGCCCCTCGTTTATTGCTTATGCCTCAGATTCTTTGATGGCTCTCTAGGCAAATCTGCTGTGGTTGGAAAAAAAAACAATTAAGCATCGGGCGGAAGGAAGTGGGCATTTCTCATGGTGTCTGTCCAGCCACCCAACTGTGGGAGCTACAATCTCGACAATGAGGCACGGACTGATTAATGCCGAGAGGCAGTGTTCACAAGCAAGCCTAGACCCCTGGATCTCCCACCTGGTGGTGCTGTTTGATAGACCTCCTAGATGGGAGAACTCCAGCTTCCAAAAACACTTCCAGAACTTAAGAAGGTGACACTTGAAAGGGAGAGTTTCACAAAATGACAACAAATAAAAAAACAAATCCAAGACTTTCCCAAGCATATTATATATCCCCACTGGAGATTATAAACTCCTTTGTAGTTGAGGCTGTTTGAAGATGAAAACGACAGGTTACTCCAGCCCCTAGATGGAAATTCCGAAATTTCCTTCTGGATAAATAAAGTATCTCTATCTATCTATCTATCTATCTAGATGGTTCTTACCTGCCAGGATCTGGCCCCCACACCGTCTGGACACCCCAGGAAGCTGTACACCACAACCCAATCTGTAATTACAGCTGCCCACTGCCTTTATTCCTCTCACAATTACAGCTGCATCTCAGTCAGGGTCAGACGTGCATGTGAAATGTCATACTAATGAAATAACGGGACTGGCGACCAGACGGGTCACATGCTGCACTGCTGCATCACTGCTTAAAGCACTAATGTAGCTGCTGAAAAGCTTTTTTTTTTTTTAAAAAGTCACCTTGAATCAGGAGCCGATGGAAAAATGAGTAAATAAATTCAGTCTGCGCGCCTCAGGCCATTAGCCTCAAGGATGGCAGCGAGTGACTGTAAAATTTTGTGGCTGTCACTGACAATATGGAGGATCGCAGCAGATTTACTGGGAGCAGGATGCACTTCTGGGCTGTGACAGTTCATCAGGCCTACGGAAAATTAAACTGAATGACAACAAATGACTACGAGGCTGTTAAAGCTGTGACACTTCGTACGGGAGAGAGAGTTTTCTTCCTGTTCGCTTGACCATAAGAAGGTTCTCTCAGCTCTTTAAATTTCACAGCTGTGTGGGTGTTAGTGCACTGTGGAATTCTGGGGGACAGAGTCCCTGAAGGGCGGTGGCCATTTTCCTCAGGACTCCCACTGTTCTACCAGAGTATTTCATCTAAGACTCCCTACTTCTCCTGACAAGACAACAGCAAAAGACCTTGGCCTCAATCTAATATCCTAAAATTAAACGATTGTTAAAACAGAGACAAGTTACCCTAAAAAGACAATATCTTATAGTAAAGTATTGAAATCTGGGACAAGATCGAAACACATGAAGGAATCAGGTCAAAATCCTCATTATTACCATCTTTTCAGTATCAACTTTATAGTACAGCCACCCCAGAGGAAATTACAATTCCAGTTGCAGGGTGACACCATTGTACTGTGGTATTTTATAGTAATACTGTCTGACAAGAGGCACGCTGTAGCTCATTATTTCATCCTGGGAGCTCAGAAAGGCACCCAGTTGATTCCCACACACTGTTTATCTCTCCATGGTATGTACGTGCAGGATGCCAGCGGACGGACCGCCGGACTGTGGTCGCCGGACTGTGGTCGCCGCGTGCTTTTCTGAGAGAAATGTGCACTGTGACTGTCCGCTGTCTCAGACAGCAGAGGG
>JAODKM010000058.1:4433240-4458819 GCA_026780845.1 Petrocephalus sullivani | reverse complement strand
TCCAGCTCGTCCCCTGTCCATCTGTCCCCTGTCCATCTGTCCCCTGTCCAGCTCGTCCCCTGTCCATCTGTCCCCTGTCCATCTGTCCCCTGTCCAGCTCGTCCCCTGTCCATCTGTCCCCTGTCCATCTGTCCCCTGTCCATCTGTCGGCTGCAATGAGTGAAACAGCAAGGCCCGAGCGACACGGGAACCACACCGGGCCGAGTCAGAACATAGCCAGGGGCACGTAAACATTCCCCCACCATTTCTGGGAGGTAGGGTGGGCATCTCCTTTAAATATATTTACAAAAATTCAAAGTCAGAACAAGACACCCGGGAGGATAAGACAGCGTGGATGAAAACTGGACTGTTTCTCTGCAGAAAAGCATGTAGGTGCTTCCTTGCAGGTCTGTGGGTCATTGTGTGTCCAGGTGTCTGAGACTCTGGTAACCCTCTATTTCTCCCGTCCCAACCCAAAGCTAGAAGTGAGACACCTCTAGATGTCCAGCAGTCAGAATTGGCCACACTGTCTGTCCACCCCGCCCGGCCACCGCACAGCGACCAAAAGCACCAGCCACGCTGCCGTGCCATTAAACTCCCCGCCCTGCTGAGGTGGGGATGCTATCTTTCAGGTACCATCCTGCACCCCTCCCGCATCCATCCAATGCGGCCAATAGGACTACACGGAATCACTACACAGCCAGAATTCCATACATACTAATATAAATCCCCCCGGGGAAACCAACTCTATCGTGATAACTGACAACAACCGTAACCTAAAAAAATGGAATGTGTAAAATGTTGGTTTTCTGGACCCGTCCTAGACTACCTGTGTTATCGCTGGAGTCAGCAGGATCTGAAGAGTAAAAATATGACTGGGGCCTGGAGGCCTCATCCACGTTCCTGGCCTTCATCTTCACGGATCACTGTGTACCCCATGCAGCACTGCAGCATTAAAGGTGGGGGGGGGGGCACCCAGGGGACACCCGTGAATTACCTCAGTCATAGCCAGTTGGACTGAAATCACTACACTCTCGCGGAACACGTCACCTGTACATTACGTCGAGCAGCTGTTTTGTGCTGAGGAGCAAATGAACATAATGAATTAGCTATTATATTTACATACCCGGTCCTTCCCAGAATCCTCTACTAAATTTGTGTATGAAGCAATGCAGCTGAGTATTGAAAGGCATAGACAGAGAGAGACACACGCTAACACACACAAGCGTGTGGTGCCATAATGGTTAGGGAGGTGTCTGTGTAATCGGAAGGCTGCCGGATCAAGTCCCTGACCCCCTAGTACCACGGAGCCCCCAAGCACTACTCCCAGGCGCTGAATTAGCTGCCCACTGCTATGGCACACATGGGTTAAATGCAGAGGACACATTTTGCTGTGGTGTGTCAACAATGACAATTAATCAACAGAAACACACTCAGACCTTTCCATATAGACTTGAATACACAGTCTCTAATACAACCTATTCCTGTATCCAGTTTTAATTAAAATCCTGAAATAGTGGTTGATAATAATGGGATAATGGTTGATAAGTGGGAGTGCCTGTTTTCTTCACCCCTTTCCATGCATGTTTTGTAAAGGAATATGACCCCCCCCAACCAAACCTGACTCCAGCAAGAGAGACCATGTTCCTCTTACGTTGGCCAACCCCCACCTGACCACAAATGCCCCCAAGTTTCCCTTCCACAAGCCAACCCCCACCTGACTACAAATGGACCTCTGTAAAGCTTCTGCTGGCCCGTTCCCAGGTGCCCACAGCCAATCCTGCACTGTCCTGCCAGCCCTGAGCACAGAGTGCAGTACAGGAGGAGTCACAGCAGCGAGTCTGGCCGGGCTCCTGCCGTCTGTGTTAATTGGAGAGGGAGCGGCAGGCTCCTCGGGCAAGTCTGCAGCCCCGAGCTGTTAGCTGTCTCTCCCACAATTCTCACATCTCCAGGCCGCCTTGCCAAAGGAAGATCAAGGGCAGCGTCCAACTCCGGCCTAAGAAAAGAGCCAGCTAAGGAGACCACAATTTCCCAAGGTGACAAAATCTCACACAGAGTCTGAAACTTAAGCAAAGACAGGAGGCAGGACCTCCTTCATACTAGGCATGTTCAGGTGGACATCCTTGCTTTTCCTTGTTTCTCTACCCCACTTTCCTTGCAGATGGGAAATGACTGAAATTTGATTGGCTGAGCTGTCACTTCTGTGTCAAGAGGAAGTGACATCACAGCTCTTATTTTAGTTGTGTTTCAACAGGAAGTTAGTAATGAAAGAAGCTTCAAATTCCACAAGGTGGGATTATTTTGGCCTGTCAATGAATAATTCACCTGCTTCTCAATGGTTAATTCACTGGGATATCATTGGGTTAAATTAGACAATAACTGACCACATCCAGTAAACCAGAGGTTTATGCCACTTGTCACTGGTTATTTCATTAGGTTTCCCAAATGGTTAGTTAATGAGCTCCCCTCAAATCAATAACTGATAGCCCACAGTAAATCCCACCCCCAAAGGTTTATGACTCTTGCCATTGGGTAGTCAAGTAGGTTCTCACTGGGTCAAATGAAGCAATGTCTGGCAGCCCATTGTAAATCCTACCCACTGTATGTCTAACAACTTAATTTCCCTCATTAGACATCAGCATTAGCTCTGCTGTTCCCCAATGAAGAGGCTTTCATGGAAGATCATCACCTTTCCTCAAAATACCGCTACCAATGTTTTTTTTCTAAGAACTGCTTTAAGTTTCTCATTATCTGCATAATCAGGACACAGTGACAAATGATAAGGCAGACATGTGCTGCATGCTGATTTCACATCAACGAAACAAAACAGGTTAGCTGTCTCTCTGTTTGCACTTAGAGGACCACATGGGACGGCATCTCACAAGACGACATGTGGACAGCAAAGTTTATCAGGTGCAATGCTCTGAGTCACCTAACCACACTTTGAAAAAGCCAAATTTAGAGGAGACCACGGCTGAGTATGTGACTCATCGGTCCCTATAAGAGGCAAACAAACGCAAATTAACTTCACTGCCCACTAAGCTGAGGGCGAGAATGGTCAGCAGATCTGATTCATCCTGGCCCTTTGCAGGCTGCTAATCTGCTTAATGAATACCGTTAATTATTTTTGAAACTCTCTTTTTTTTAAGTACACCTGTAACCCCCCCCCCCACACACACACACACACACACACACACGCCGTTCTTTATATGAGGAAAGCAGAGATACCAGGGGGGAGGAGAAGCCTGAGTCAATTATTCATGACTCAGTGTGAATTTTAAGCAGCCACACATCCAGGAGCTGTGAGTGTGGTTCTAAGAAATGGCAGCATTTTCGCAGGTCGATGGTGACGAACGATGAGAGCGGACCCTCCTGAAGCGTGCTTCTGCGTCGTGTTCTACAGTCATGGTCTGTAAGTCCATTTCAGATACTGGCCTTTACTAGAAAACAGTAGAGGTCCTCCTCCATCAACCCTCCCCCGGTGGAAAAAAAACATCGGGGCTACCTAAAGGCCAAAGGGAGTCACTCATAACCTGGATTTGCCCTGGATTTGCCCTGGATTTGCCCATGCTGGGATTAAACATTGGGAGAACCGTCATCACAGTTAATGACTCTTCCTCTGTCCATTGAACCAAAAAGAATGCCCATCATTTGAGTCAGAGCGTCCAACTCATTATGGTCCCGGAGCTTCATTTGCTGGCTGGGGGGAGCCGGGAGGTCAGGAAGGGTTCAGCCTGCCATTGGGAGTGAGAATCGTTATTCAGCTCTGCCAATGAGAACCGCTGGTGGGGAGCAGCGCTGGAGGCATTTTGGTAGAAATAATCAAAAATGTTTCATGGCACATTGAGCCAGAAGTACTTCTCCTTTCCCCAATGACTGGATTACTCCCATATTTGAAGTTTCTCGAGGTCAGGGTGGGCATTCCTTCCCCATTTGACTTTGCGTACACCCTCATATCCCGCCCCTCTCTGGTAACACTGCCGCCTTGGCACAGGTGGAACTAAAGGAATCCTCATGAAATGGCGTTTTGAAATACGTCTTCAGAGCCTTTGAGGAAAATGAACGAAGCTAAGTGGAGGTGTGGTTGGGGCGCATGCCACCCTTGAGTGCCTGTCACACACACTGAGAGTCTGTATCAAGGACTCCCCCATCTGCCTGCAGAGTGCAGAATGAGGGTGTAAGCTGTTTCTTCACTTTGGCAGGGGAGTGCAAATTAGGGCACAGCTTTCTATCCTAGCATGGCAGGTGGGGAACAAACTCATAGTCAAGGCTTTTACTAATGACCCTTTATGAGAGTTAGAAAAATACAGCTAATAAGGTTCACAAGATAAAGTCCTTCGGGCCATTAGTGGTCTTGTAGATTGCAAGAAATGACACATTGCAGGTCACAAGCTCACAGCAGTTGCAATGCAGACCTCCAAACAAAAGGATATTTGCACCTGGCGATTTGCAATACGTGCTGCACCACTAGAGGGCGCTTGTGCTTAATGCACTAGAGTGGGGTTACAGGTGCGGTTTCAGCATATGCTACTAGGAGGCCACAGGTGTATCAGTTTGACACTGTCTACTGGCCACTGGAGAGAATACTCACCTGCGCTGACAGTGATGGCCTCGATGAATTGGTCCCTCCAGCTGTTTGTCCCCACTAACAGGGCCAGGTTGGTCTTTTTGATCAACTTATCCACAGTGTTCTGAAAGGGAACACCACTATTTTACTGATGGGGATGAAAGTCCTTTACCCAGAACCCAGTTTCTCATGCATTTATACAAGATGAACATTGTCTGCTGGCATTAAAGTGAGTCATCTGGGCTGGCAGATGCTGATTTTCCCATCCCTGGACCTCCTTCTGGGTCTAGGCCCAGCTGAACTCTTCATTAATTAGGCCTGATTGAGTTGTTGATTGGATAAATAGCTTGCATTTTTATTTTTAAAGATTTTCATTACATTTTCATTTCATCATGCTAAATCAAATGCATTAGCCGAGGTCTTACATTCATTACCCAACTGTTGTAAGAAAAAAGAAATACATAAATTCTGCCCTGTAACATGAATAATACTGTGTTCATAATTACATTTCAATTACTCAGTGATTATTATCTGTATGCCTTAAATGAATAACCAAAGGAATGATTCATCTAAATAAATAAGTAAATATGTTTTGTTAAAGCTTCCCAAGTGACAGGAATGCACTTCATCAGCGCAAGTATAACAGTATGTTTGCAGCAAGACCTTAAGTAATGTTTTCTGTCACATGATGGATTTGTGTGATGCACTTAATTAATACCTCAGTCAAGCCTAATTTGTCAAAAGCTCTGCAGAACAGTGAAAGCACATGCCCACCGAGCTGTGAGCACCATGCTTGCCAAAGGATAACAGGAACCATGCTTACAGTAATACATAATTCATCGTATTATTAATGACTCGGTCAGAAATACAAAGCCCACTGTCAGAAATACAAGCCTCCTTCAAACCTGGGGTGGGGGGGTGTTCAGAAATTAACCCTTAAAAGTTATGATTAAAACGTGCTGACAACAGACAGTCGAGCACACAATCAGTGCCTGAATGAGGAAGTCGTCAATGCTGTACAGTTTGGATACACGGTATATCAAATTTTCTACACTCTGGTCTGCAGATACTTGTGCTACATGACAATAAACTCAAGCAGAAAACAGACAAGCATCCAGTCCTCATTCTGACACCTGGAGAGAACCACCCCCCGGCTATCAACTTCTTTCATGTATCTTTTGGAAGCTGATCTTCAGACATTATATACAGAGGAAAATACATTCAAGCTGTGAAAAATCTTGAGACCCCACAGTTTTTTGAGAGTTTGTACCAAACCAAACTTAAGAACATCTACAAACAGCCATGCTACAGAAAGACTTTCAGGTAAAGTTAGTTACTTCCACTCAGGTCAAGCCTTATCGACCGTATGAAGAAGCTTGGGGGACATGACCAGAGTTCTAATAGCACAGACTCCCGGAGCTACCTTGAATTCATAGGACTCCTCGATGATGACTTCCAGCTTAGCGTGGTCCCCCAGCATGGGCCGGCCCATCTCGGCGATGCGGCGCTCCTCCTCGTCCTTCCCGGTGAGGGGCTCTTCCTCACCAATCGGCTCCCCTTCCTCTGCAACAGGACACAGAACAGCTTGGAATGTTAGCCGTACCCCGAGGTGAGTGTGGTCATCACCACGTGGCATGTGCTGGGAAAAGACAAGGAGGAGGCTTTCAGAAGGACCTGGTGCAAATGTCGGACAAACCGAAAGAGCAGTGAGATATCTGGTACAGGTCGCCAATACCCACGAAACCCATAGAGGCAACACAGGCTGCAGTGTACAATGCTGTGCCCTTTCGATGTGAAGTGCTACAAAGCCTGTTCGTATGTCGTTCAGACACATAACAAAAAATTGGGGGGATTGTATTTCTTAGTGGTGGTGGGAAGGTGGCGGGGTGGCTGGGCCAAACCGAATCGCAGAGCCTACGATGAACACAACCCAGGTTGAGCGTCCATGGAGACGGCTGGCGTGTAGGAGGGAGTGGACTCCTCGTCAGGATACACTGAGTCATGCACGCCGCAGAAAGTGCTGCGACTATAAAGGGTGGAAACAGCGGGTCTTGTGGTGCCGCCACAGAGCCTCTGAAGCGGGTGAGAAATCGCAGCAGATAGCATCCCGAGGCCTTCTAAATGCTGAACCTCGGTGGCTTCCAATCCAGTGAAAAGCTGACGGGACAGAGAGGTCTTGGTTCAGGACCGTGGTCCTGAGCACCTCTTGAGTTCACCTTGCCATAGCAAAATAGACTTGAGATGAATCCCGGCAGGTCACCCATTGGACAGACCCACTCTGAATATGTTTAAAGGGAAGCCTGCTCGGCCGACCCTCTCGGGTTCTGGCAGACACCAGATCCTAATAAACATATGCCAGGCCCCAGAGCCACAGAAACCACAGTGTTTATTACCAGAAACACTGGATTTTGCTGAGCCAACCGCCTCCATTGTTCCGGATGGTTCCAAAGCTTATTTTTTGCCCGTCTGCATAAAGATGAAACTATCGCAAAATACCAGTCAAGCTTAAGTGTGCTTGAATTGGAAGCTTTAGTGACTGTCAAATATAATTGAGACCTTCAGGGAACACTAGCAGAACAAAGAAAAAATAAAAACAAGAATAACCGGGAAATAGAATTAGCGGGAGAGGGAAGCCGACGCTACGAGGAGACCGCAGATCGGAAATGAAGCAGGGAAAATGACAATTTCCCAGTTAAGCATTCATGCGATGTTATCTCCCAGCCTGAGGTAGCTGGGGTCATTAGGGCAGCCACAACTCTAGCTGCAGACATCTGTTGCTTTTATAAACGAGGGGAGGAGAGAAGATGCGGCATGAAGCCCTTCTGCAGCGGCGTGGCAGGAACAGCGGCTCGGCATCACTCTCCATCTCCTGCTACAGTTTGGCACCAGGATGGACCTGCTGAAGCGGGCCAGGAAAATGTATATAAAAAAACAGACCTGGGGAAATTAAAACGATGAAAAAAACATTTTTCAAAATAGCACGGTAAATGTGGGCGGATGGAGTTTCAAAGGCATTGCTTTGGCCACACAAGCTCCAGATTCTGAGGCACTTCCAGGCCCTTTTTTGGACTTGTCCAGCTTGGCAACAGGGACCTACTGTGAGCTCTGTTCCAGTCAGCGGAGTGCAGAGTTTCAGGCGGCCATTTCCTGAGGCACACTTATCCCTCATAGTTCTGCTGACCAAATCCCGACAGACTAGTCCATCCGTACAGTCAAAAGACATCAAGCAGAAGACAGGGGGCCACCATCTTCATTTGCAGCACAGTGATTCCCTCACACTTCTATGGCACTGCCCCTAACCCCCCCTGCTGTCACCACCCAGTTCCTGCCCCCTCGGAGGACCACCGTCCAGCTGGGCCAAGCTTTCGCTCCCTTAATGACCCTCCTCTCTTTCTCTCTGTCCCTATCTCTCTCCCTTGGTTGTTTCCCTCCAAACCGGGAGATGGTGCAGAGTGCCTGACCAAAATAACCAGTGCAGGCTATGGCTGCCGCTATGGCCACCTCGTGGCTGTAGGCACTCTCTCTCCACTTCCCTGCTCCTTTTTCGTATGGGCAGGGAATCACAGGCACCGACCTGGGATCGTAAAAATCACAGTCAAACTCCTTAAACCTCCACGCTGCACTTCCTTTCATGTGTCCCAGACACACTGACCCTGGTTAGGTCCCTCCTGCTGCATTTGTCTGGGAATCCCCCCCCCCCCACCCCCCAATTCTCCTGCTACTAGATAAACGTGTAATCCAGCTGGACACGTAGCCGACACTTCAAAGGCAGATACCGAAAAGGCACGTCCTCCAGAAGAATCACTCAGGCCTGGTTAATGTCCTGAGGTACTAACACCTGACCTACATATGTCCGCTTCAATGGGGCCTGCTAATTGCCTGGAAGCTGCAGCCATATTCGCTATGAAAATAAACTGATGCTATTCTGTGCAGCGACAACTCGATAGTGAGCCTGGTGTGTTGATCTGAGAGCTGGAATCGATGGCATTTCCCTTATTTACGCATTTGGTTGTTTCGGGGGTTTTTGTGGTTTTCTTTTGAATGCTAACAGCCTTCTGGGAATAGACCATTATCCCTGAATGGTGGGAGGGGGAGCAGCTTATTATTAAACAAGGGAGGGGGGACTTTGTGGGACCTACTAGGAGAAAAAGGGACAGTGCTGGTGGCCCGGGCTACTGCCACAGGGCATGCTGTCCCCAAAATGACACACATGATAAT
Organism: Petrocephalus sullivani; assembly: GCA_026780845.1. Taxonomy (NCBI): domain Eukaryota; kingdom Metazoa; phylum Chordata; class Actinopteri; order Osteoglossiformes; family Mormyridae; genus Petrocephalus; species Petrocephalus sullivani. The sequence goes on along the minus strand of JAODKM010000058.1, from coordinate 4,450,055 downwards.
CCCATGTTCTCAAACCTTTGGGAAACACTGCATACAAACCGTAGGGTTTGATTCTATCACGTCACAGTGTGGACATGGTCCACCGGGCATATTTCACCGCATCGTTCACTCATTCACCCATCTGTTTCCTTTTCACTGGATATTTTATTGGAGTGTTTCAAGTTCTCGGTCAAGGGCATCAACGGCGGCGCTGCTCATGGGACTCAGCCCAGGTCAGGAGCCCACGGCCTACTTGCCGCCCTTGCTAGCTTGCTCTGCGGTAGCAGTTCAACAGTCACTGAAGCATGAGGAAAGAAAAAATGGACAAAATGGCGTTAAAATAGTGCCGGATCTAGTGCAGGACACGGTGGCCGAGCCTTCGGGGAATGACAGCCAGACGGAATGATGGGGGTGTTTCTCTGCATGTCGGGGTAATGGCGCGTGTGGATGGGGGTTCCGAGGCACGTCCTGTACAGAGGGGCTGCAGCTGAGATGGCGTAGTGACAACTTCAGCACTCGTTGTCTGCAGGGCTCAGCCGTGAGACTTGCATCCCAATAAGACGAGTACATGACGTGTGTGCATTTAAAGGGGCGGCGTGTGGCTCAGCGGAGTAGCACACTGTGCTTGTAATCGGAAGGTCACTGGCTTGACGAGGCTTGATGTCACCGTTGGGTTCTTGAGCACAGCCCTTAACCCCCAATTACCCCAGGGACCGCCTCACCCTGCTTACTCAATAAAAATGTCTGTCGCTTCAGGTAAAAGCATCTGCTGAGCAAATTAAATGTAAATGTGCTCATTCCTGTGTTTCTGTGGTCCACTCAAGGTTAATTCAAAATCTCTTATAATGACATTATGCTTTGCCATTGTTGGTGATGGAGTCGCGTGCTTCTTCAAAGACACAATCGCACAACAGTAAAGATGCTGCCACTAAGCCGATTCTGGCGGAAGTTGGAATAGTATTAGACACTAGAGTATTGGGAAATTAGGGGAAATTCTACATTTCTTTCCCAGCACATTTTTAAATGTGACACAATAATAGCTACAGCTTAAACCATTCGTTCTTTTAAAAACGTTTCAATCCCACTGAGTTTCCTGTAAAGATCTCTTCTATGTAAACATCTGCCATGACACTTGAAGGGTCCAGCTCAAATATACTAGGGAAACACGGAGCCATGCAGTAATGGATTAACTTTCCATCCATCTCTTCTGTTTAGGAGAGAAAGACATCAGTGGATCATCCATATATAATTTTTCCATAACCACTTAACCAACGTGATGCTGTGGTGAGCCCGCAGCCTGCCCCGGGAAACACACGGTCCAGGGTGTGGGCACTTTCGATAGGACACCTATCCTCTGTTGGACACCTACAACGGAGGGTATGCTACCCGCTGAGAAACCCACCAGAGGAACAAGCGTGTGTGAGGAGGAAATCTGTAAAAAACGAATCCCAGTGTGCTAAAACAAATCAAAGTGACTTCTCGGCATAGGCAAATTGTATTAGCAGCAGAGATGACCATTCAAGGCCTGATGAAAACAGACGTGCCGAACTCGCACGATCAAAGCCCGGTACAAAGGAGGCTGCCAGTGACGCCGCTGGTGATGTGTCCGCAACACTGCAATCGATAGGCAATCCCCAGCTCCGATAGGCAGGTATTAATAGGGGTCAACAAGGCAATTTTATCAGGGGCAAAGTGAATCCTTGCTGTCCAGACACTCGCTGATCTATGGGGCAGAGGGGCTGTAATGAAGATGTCTGTCGTGGGGATGCATATGATCACAAGATTTTCTGAGCAGAAGAACTGGCTTTTTATGGGAAATGTTTGCACTTGTAGAACCAAAAACAGTGATTATCATTACTTCTGTTTTCAACAGTAGTGCAATGTATACAGCTTTAATTTTTTTCAAGATTATAGTAACAAATCCTACATAAACATAGACATTTAGATTATAATGAAAGAATATACGTGGGAGATTAAAATGACAGTATAATATTGGAGGAAAACAAGAGAAATTTGCATTCATATGTACCAAAACAATTCAGCGTTTAAAAAAGACATATTGCGAGCAATTCAACTGCAGAGGCAAATCGAAAGCAAACGCTGAAGAGCAAGAAGCTTACGGTCATCATGCAGAGTCACAGCTGATGGGAGAACGGCTGAGACACGGACAGGGAGCAGGGCAGGAAGGGACCGAGCAAAAGCAAGGAGGGAGAAGGAACAGAAAGCAACATGAGCACGTCAAGACGCAAGCCGCTCCGGAACACGATAATCAGACCAGGAAGGAACAGCATGCAGGGAGGAGAAGGCTGGAGCCGGCACTTTCTCTATGTTTTAGCCCTGTCTTCCCATCACATGGCGTCCTGCCCTTCCTGTCATGTGACCAAAGGTCAGTGGGCCCTCATTGGCTGAGTCTGGGACAGCGTGCTGTCCAAACACATATTTACCCTGAGTAATCAAGAGCATTCAAAGATAAATACATACCGCTGGCTGCTTATATTTATTGCTGAATGACTGATAAGAATATAGCTGACAGTAATTTTTTACATGTTGTTCAGTAAAGACTAAAGCTAACAAAAGTCCCAGGCAGATGGATGAATTCTTTCATGTAATAATAAATATTTTATACAATAAAACAGAATATGACATGGTGTTTAATTTTCCTTATATGGGCCTATGCCACTTGTCATGTTTAAGCAAGATATGTTTGTCTACAGCTTGTATCCATAAAATGCTTTGGCTATTTATTTGAGGAGTTTATTGTCTTACAGCTATAAATGGATATTTAAAGCTACGACGAAGGCAAGAAGAGGTTTATCAGGAAAGCGATTTATTTTACAGCTGAATAAATACGTTGCCAGTGAAGCGGGCTGCGTCCCAGCTGACGAGTGGAGACAGATCGGGCACGACGAGCATCACGTGCGACTTTGCTTTTGTTTCTGAGTAGTTTACATTTAGGCATTTTATTAGTAAAAGTTCTTCCCTGGAGGGTGAGGGGCTACTTTAGAGATTACATCTGTTTACCGTTTTCCCAGCCTCTACTAAACCACCTTAAAATATTTTTTTTTCTGATGTCTGGAGGTCACTGTCTGAAACCAGAGTTCCAAACAGAAACGCTTTGATTAGTCTTTTGCGGTTTGACTCAGTCAGTCATCGCTGGTTCTGCTTTCCTGCCCTCCCCCCGCCCCCTTACAGTTATTTACTCGGGTAGAAACGCGGGGATGCTGGGACGCTCCAGCTCAGGGTGGCCGAGGTGCATAAAATCAGCCTGAAATGAACTCAGACTTGATTACTGCTACGTCTGAAACTGAATCCAGAATTCTGAGGTTCTTTAGCTTGAATTAAACTGCTTTACCCACGACTGTCCTCTTCATAAGATAATGTAATAACCTAAATAATTAGTCTGGCAAATGTGCGATAATTACTGTCAAGCAGGCAAGCTTTGTTTTCCCAACATCCGGCCTGCAGAAGGCTGTTAAGCGAACTGTGATGCTAAATGATTGTTTTCTTGCTATTTGCAGGCAGATTAATTACGGATATTGTTGGAAGGCGGCCATTTTGGGGGTAAAGAAAATAATGACAAAAAATAAATAACATACATAACTGCATACTGAAGGTGAACTTTACTAATAATCAGTTTTAGTAAAGAACAGGGATCATTTATATGACTAAATGACGGAAGGCACGGCCATTGGTGACTGAGCAGCGACAAGCAACATGTCTATATTTGTGCAGGTAAATCACAAAGGCGCCTTGTGGAAACCTCTGCTGTGAAAGGCGCTATATAAAAAAATAAATAGATTGAAATTATAGGCTGCTCATATTTAAAGTACAAACGTCCCAATATAGCAGGTGGATAAATATTTATCTTTCTGGGAAAAGTCCAGAGGTCAGGGCCATGTCATAAACGGCTGGCCTTGTCTGATGCCAAAAGGTGAGTTTGTGTTTCTCTGTGCTGGGCACTGATTTCTCATCTCCATTGTGTGCTAATGGATAAGCCCTGGAGGTGTCCCCTATCATTGTCTGAAACTTAAGACTCAAAATTTCTGACAATCGCGAGGCTACATTGATGCTGCAAACGGCTCCCGCTAATTACGAACGAGGCAGAGTGCCGAGGCAGAGTCCCGAGGTAGAGTGCCGAGGTAGAGTGCCGAGGCAGAGTGCCAGATCCAGAGGCAGTCTCCATGCCATCTATTGTCATTCTTCTGTCACCAGCCGATGGCGAGTGTGGAGAAAAACTTGCATTTTGAATATCCTCCTCAAGGCTTGTCCTCCCCAGGGCTTCACAAGACCATGAGATCCCGGAGGCCGAGAGAGCCGGAAACCTGACTCGGCACTGTTAGGGCACACACCCATCCATAGGGACACCCCAGCAGAAGTTCGACCCTCAACCTCATTAACTACATTCTGCCTTAGCAGGTGCTACGACCTGAAGGACGAGGCGGGTTCCTCGACTACCGTCGGCGGCCTAATCCAGCGGAGTCAGAAATGCAGCGAGGTAAGGAAGGCGGAGCGAGTGTGGGAGCCGAAAGGAAAGAGGAGACGGAGAGGGGGAGAAAGAGAGGGAGGGAGGGAGAGAGAGGAGAGCAGAGTGAAGGGGGAGAGGACGGAGCTGCCTGAGCCCTGATCCGTCTGCCCTTTTGAACTCGCACACCTGTCCATCCTCGCTGCTTCCACTGTGGTTCCTGCAGCTCTACGAAGAAGTAGGACTGCTTACCATACTCCTCTCGGTCAAGTATTTTAACGGTTATGGTCTTCCTGCGGGGACACAAGACAACAACGGGGGGAGGGGTTGGAGTCATGCACGTAAAACACTCATGCGCACCCCACACCCGCACGGCCCGGCCGCGGCACACGGTGTGCCTTAGCCTGGGGCGGCTGGGGGGGGGGGACCGAGTCCGTAGTGCATTCAGACCAGGCTCGGGCACACGCCAGGGAAGGGCCAGGGGGTGGGCAGCATGTCTGCCAATTGCTACGCTGGTACATAAAAAGTCACAGGCAAATCAGCAACAGCCGTCAGAGGTCATCTTTGGGCCTTCTGGACGAACAGCTACAATAAGTTTGTTGCACGGGGGTGTGACACATGTGGTACTGTCTTTGTGGCCATTCCTATTGCGTGATGCCCCTTGGTGATGTGAATGCACAACGGTGTAGGCGGGGGTGGGGGGGGCAGACAGGGCAGGCAGTAGGGCCTAGGCCTCAGGGCAGATCCCCCCACCTTTCTGCTCACTCATCTCCACCAGGCGAGGCTCGCCGATTTCAATGAAGAAGGTCTTGTTTTTCTCATACTCCTCGTCATCAATTATTTTGACCTTTATAGTTTTGCTGAAACAGAAAGAGAAGAAGAAAAAGAAGAAGGAGAAGAGATTTACAGGAAGCGAGCGTGAGGAAGAGACAGGCATAGAATCCAAGAGGAACAGGAAGTGGGACAGGAAGTGGGACAGAAGGAAGCATGCTGTGGCCATGTTCACACAGGTGTACACACAGCGGGATGGAGATGCCGGCGGATGGAAGGATGTCACCACCAGAACAAGAAGAAAACAAGTGGAGGAATAAAGACCTGTTAGAACTCACAACATGACCCCTGTCAACCATTGGGTACATCCTGCATCAGTACACCACAGCGAACACTCCGCTACTGAGTACCCACAAACGAGGCGACTGCAGGGTCTCCTCTCCGAACAGTCTCCCCTGCTGGCTGTCACACAACAGTAACCATGGGAGACACTCATCCCCAGAGCGACTTATGGGATGCTGCAAATAACAACTGCATTAAGCATCACAAGCACTAATGCATGATCAGTAAGCGCTGCGCTGCTACCTACGGGAGATGTTACTTTATAATAGTAAACACCACCAACATGGTGTAATAAAACGTGAAGATTTGCAATTCAACAGACTGGCCCTTGGAACAAAGAGCGTGCAAGAAGATATATAAAGCTAAAGGCACACACACACACAGGGAAATGTTTGTGTTCCTATCTTAGTGACGGCTGTCCATTTGTTTCTATGGGACAAACCCTAATCCCAATCACGACACAATTAACTCCTTCCCAGCCCTAACTAACCTTAACCATAAGTAACCAAGCAAAGTACAGGGAGTCCTTGGTTTGCGATACAGTTCCATTCCTGCGACGGTAATGTAACCCGAATTTTGGTGTAAGTCGAAACACACCATATCCTACCAAGTCACTTTCCTATCCTAACAGCTGTAACATCATAATTTAGAACATAAAAACCACTGAGCGGAATTTGTGCCACCTTGAAATGCAAAATGCGACTTCAGCATATACAGAAAATCAATCGACGCGACGTATTGTTTTACAGGGCGCAGCACGCAGAAAGTGTGCCACGTGGAAATGCAGTGTGCAGCACGCAGAAAGCGCGCCATGTGGAAATGCAGTGCACAAGAGTCACTGCTTTTCAGTGAGTGTCGCGAAGAGAACGTGACACAATGAAAAGCAAAACCATCATTCCACTGCTTTGCATTTTATTTAACTACCATCCAGAAACACAATTGGAAGCATTTGCATTATACACAATTAAACGAAGAAACCGTGCCACATCACACTGAAATGCAATGACCACCTTTGCTCTCCAGCATTGGCTCTCTTTCATTTTCGAAAAGTACATGCTGAAATCGTTCCACCACAAATGAGTGTAAAAAAGTTTCAAACTAGGTCGCCCACGTAGTCCGTAAGTACGACGCTATTGGCGTAGGCCAAAACAGTCGTTATGGGAGTTAGCGTCGTAAACTTGAAACGCTGTATGTCGAGAACCTCGTAACCCAAGGACTCCCTTCGGCATTTTTATTTTTTGACTGTATTCACAGATTTTTATAAAATGAAGTGTGAGGTAGTGGGGACCGAAGAAATTACATCACTAGTCATGGTTTTTGAAGATTTGCTATACTGGTGGGTCCTTTGGGGTTGACAAGTATAGCGAAACCTGTACACACACACACACACACACACACACACACACACGGGCAAACACTTCTATGAAGTCAACACATTTTCTGCAAGCGATTCTTGTGTTCCACTTTCACGGTAGTAGTATTGAAGGGTTGAGTAGGCAAAAAGGATGTCTCCTGAGAGGAAGCTGACCTCCTTTAGGGCTAAACCTGAAAGACGGAAGCTGACAGCACCCCCTCTCCCCCAAAATATGTAAATTTGCAGGGCTTGCCCCAGAAGCTTTGATATCCCCCGCACAAGGAAACCCATTCATGAGAAATCAGGATCTCTCACTTCCACTCTGGCCACATCCTCAGCACATAAGCAGACAGTGCAGTGAGGTCACTGGGACCCCTAACTGGGCCTGGCCATGCTGTTCTTCCCTTATACTGTGGAGAACCAACGTATGGTGTGTGACGGGGACTCCATGCAGAAACTGCACTGCCGTCATCCGACTGAATAGGCCACATGAGGGGGGGGAGGGGGGGGTCACACAGGGTCTCATTGGACGACAGCATGCGTCAACGGGGGAGCATGGGGAATCACCGTACGACTGTAATGTGATTACGGCTGCCTGCAGATATGCCGGTTTACAGGACAGGCTCCAAAATGGCCGCACAAACCCCATTAACAATTCTTCTTAACATCAGACACAAACCAGAAGCACAATGTTACAGTTACTGAGGTGACGACCAAAAGCAGACCCACATTAAGAAATCACAGTGTCTGAATCTGGAACCTCTCCCTCCCGCAGGAGCGTCCCGAGTCGGCCCATTTCCGTTGCTTTTTGTTTTTGGCTTAGGCATATCTTCGTACTGCTTAATGATTTTCAATCTGTCGGTAGAGGTGGATTATAATTAAGGGACGAGGCGGATTTTGCAGGTTGCCAATTCAATCATGCTGTGGAGAAACGGTAAAATCCAGGAATTAGCAGTAAAGAAACATCAAAGGGACGGTCCTTATGTTATGAATTTACAATTTTACAGACACCCTTATCGCTTTCTGGTTTTGTATGAAACGCACATGAGTTATGTTCAAATCGTATTAAATGCTTATTATGCTCATGAATGTCATATATATATGTGTGTGTGCACCCGTGCGTGTTTCTGCATGCAGTGCCTATGTGTGTGGGCATACTGATTGCTCAGCGTGGGTGTGTGTGTGTGTTTTCCCATGCATGGTTATATACTCATTTGTGTGTGTCAGTTTGTGCTGGTGTGGCTGCTCCTCTTCCTGGGCAGACCCACCAACTTCAATGTCTGGAAAGTGCACTTTCACAGTTCTTGATGGTCTAGGAGACTGGGATGGACTGGACAAACTGGGACTGGTTAGTGACCTGTATATAGGGATCCCTTCCTTGTCAGTTCCTGCCCATGGCAGCCACATGATAGCAACTGATGGCCTGAGGGACACGTCTTAGCTAATGGTCAGCAGAAGCTGGAGAACAAGCCTTGAACTTCAACCCTGTCAGAGTTTCTCTCCATGGTCTTGATCTCTTAAGCTGATTCTAAAGAAACATACGTTCTAAAGATCCTCAAACAAATTAAAGGCTTAATTCCAATTATGGCTAAAACCTAACCTACTCTAAGGCCATAGAATATAAGAATATCGTAAGATTTTTACACTGAGACAAAGGGACTCTCCTTGCATTTCATGGTGCCTTTTAACTCCGTCGATTTGAAGACACTCTTCTCTGCTGCTGGCGGTTTAGCATCAGAACCCTGTGCCTACTCAACACAAAGGTCTCCGTAAGCCAGGAATATTACTAAGAAACCAACATCAGAAATGTCTAATGCAAGTACAGTCTGCTTTGCATAAAACATGCCCAGCTGAATAGTCCTGTGATAATTTGAAGGTCTCTTAGTGATCAGGCTTCCCCTTCATATCCTTTACCTGGCGTAAGCTCGCCAATGAGTACTTAATATTAAAGCTTGAAAACAGATCATTCCATTCCCGCCTACGCCCAGAGATGGAAACTGTTATATCCCCAAAGCCTCTTACCTTCTATTCAGAATGATCGCTAGCTGCCAGACTTTACAAGAGCTATCCATACATTGATGCATCATACGAGATCCATCCCTGTGGCAATCATATGCCTCTCTGGAAGGCTGGGCATGAGAATGGGTCCCTCTTGTCATGGCGATGCTCACGTGACCAAAAGAGCGGAATATGAGACTGCAGGAGAGCGGTCCAGACCGAAGGGTACCTCTGCCCCACTTCCGAGCAAAATGGAAATATCCGTAAGTATTTGCCGTTCACATTTTTTAAGAATAATTATAAATGACTTAAACAGGGAGGAAACCCATTTGCCACGTGGCATTTTGGAGGCCAGGGTATCTGTCATTTCGATTTGCTAACCAGTGGCCTGTCGGGTGCAAATTAGAGGGGAGATTGCTGAAAGCCGGCTGTGGTATTCGAACTGCCATTTAGCGCGACATTTCCAGCAGTCGGCCCGTAACGCATCTATAAGCAAGCCGCCCAACTGACCGTTCCGAAATGAGTTATTTTCGATAATAAACATGTCCCTTTCCTGTCGGTAACTGCTGTCTGTCCACAGTAACTGGGCATTGGAAGCAGTGTCAGGGTCGGCAGGCCTCTGTACTTTTCTATTTGCACACCTAATGATGGAGTCAGGGCATCATGGGAGCAAGGAACCGGGCCGGACCGGGCTGAGCCGACTGGAAGCTGGTGGGTCCGGACTCCCAGTCAGATGCAGAGCGTTTATGACACTTAGAGTGCCAAGTGTGGCATGATGGGAAGGCCACACTCGCTGCCTTCCCTTCCTTCTGAGGGCTGATTTGATGCTTCCGTTGGATCTGGATGGTTTACCCTTAGTACTAATACACAAGTGAGTGAGCAGTTTATCGATCAGATGCTGGCTGAAGTGCCTGTGTTTCATTTTTCAGAGCACTGATTTAAGGGGCCATCTGAAAGGCTTTTCACATTCACACCCCCGCTTAAATGGCAATGACAAAAGCCGGCGTTGCATTTTTACGAGGCCCGCCCCATCCCCTGTCCCTTATCAGTAGCTCCTTCTGACTTAGGCCCCAGCTCTCATTCTCTGCCCTCCATCAATCTGGGACGTCCTGCCACCATCCGCCTGCCCCTCACTGTCAGAGGGTGCCTTTATCGCTCGCATACATTCCGTCCCACCTCACCACATGGGGGGGGGCTGTGAAAAAGGGAAATAATAAATCATGAGGTGAACAAATCGAGAGGAAATCCGTTCTGAGCCACGCGATTAAGGGAATGGCCTTAAAGCAACGAGCTCCATTCCGTTGCCTGGCACTGCTGGTTGGGACAAGCGCCTGGTAATTTGCCAAGGCGGCGATGGGGGATCTATCCTAATCAGGCGATGCACCTACTCTCGCCATGGGGCTCATACTTTTCACGTCCTCATCCAGTCCGTGCATCCCCTGTGCATCCCCAGGACCAGGGGACCCTGATACCCTAAAATCATCCAGATGGCGACCAAACGACCCGTTTTACATCTTCCCCCTTTACACAGTAGGGTGTTTTTAACTTAACTGGCAGTTCAGGGGAAGGACCTTGCTCAGGGGTACAATTGCGGAGTCCCCCTTGGGGACCCCTGGTCATGGCCTCAGATCCTTAATCATCAGGCTACTCTGTCTGCTGGCCCTGTTTCCCGACCTGCTTCCTAATCAGAAATCCTGATAGGCACGGAGCTCCGCCTCTGCGGCCCTGCTGCATTTGTCCGCGTGGCCCCTAAGTCAGTCGAATTGCGCCTATGCTACATTGCATTTTATGTGCTGTATGCCTGGGGCATGGGTGCCTGAGGGCTAATCTAAAACAGATCAAGTCTGCACAGGCAGTTCACCATGTACCTGTACCGCCTACAGCAGACACGACCAAAGAACCAAAGCTTTTTGCCAGATGAACTTTTATTTATAATAGATACAGATGAGGTTAAATCACTGTTTCTCATTCCAGTCCCCCGGGAACCCCGGCCAGTCCACATTTTTGCTGCCTCCCAGGCCCAAGCACACTCGAACCAATCAGGAATGCCGAATGCCGGGTACAGGTCTATTGGGAACTGGCAGGGTAAGAAACACCGGGTTAAATCCGCAGTTAGTCATGGTTATCTGTTGTACCTATAAAAAATTTAACTACTTTATGTATGTATGCCTTTCCCTCCAGAAAAGTGCTTCAGTGTTACGGCTGCAGCAAACGGCGTATTTTCCAGCAGAAGCCACAGATTTCAGCTCGCCCATTTTTAAAAAGTTTAGCATTAATAGCTGAGTGCTTCCATGTCGGAAATGCCCTCATGGGCCCTCTTAATTACCTAATTACGTAAGCGCTCGCCGCGCTGCTTACAACGGTGGCTGAATACGAAAAATAAACAAAGCGAATAAATAAATGACAAACTGCATCTAAGTTGGAAGTTGTTTTGGACAGAGCTGGCTAAACAAATAAATGCAAATGCACATGTAAACAAGAAGCCTGATCCAATTACTGTAAGCTGTGCGCTTAGTCAGGACCACGGACGAGGCTTGAGCGAGACGAGATGCCGACGGCTTGGCTCCCTGAGAAGCATCGGGTCCTGTATTATTGCGAGGAAGCCCTAGTCCCTTCCTCACTAAACCATGAATAATAGCAGGAAACCTTACTCTATGGAGGGGAAAGGCTTGTCCTGCAACTGAGTCGGGGTTAAACTTTTAGAATTCTTCAGGATGATCCTTAGTCATCTGACCACCCTCTCTGAATAACTATACGAAGAAAAAAAAAACAATAGTTCTCTTCGTCTACCAGCAGCACAGCTTGGAAGAAATGCCGAGAAGCCCCAGGACTGCGGTCCTCTCGCCCTCTGCATCTATTTCTGCATCTGGATACTTGCTGACTAGCAGATCTGTTAATGCATGAATCCTAAGTGGGGCTTCCCCATGTCATATCCCTCTGAAACATTTCCATGCAAGCCCCGGACGAGCATTTGCCAACGGGAGCGAGCAGTGACGAGCGGCACTGCTGTGAGGTGTCGATACATCCTCAATTATCCCAACGGGGGCCGATGAAACAAATAAGTGTTAAAAGCGCGTGGTGGCTTTCCGGATGTCTCTTTTCCCCACTAGCCAGCTGTGTGCACTCATGGCAGCACTTCTGTGGCATCATGAAGGAGGAATCGGAATATCTCAGCCTTAACAAGCAGCCTTAGTAGCTTGCCTATGGTTCTTATTTATCCTTCACAGAAACCACACCCCCTCTCCCCCTGTACAATCCTCAGTACACCTGTCATACTGCAGCTGGGTCACACCTTTTCAAGTGACCTTGCGAGTGACCATTAACCTGACAACCCTGAGGAATTATGGGAGAAATTGGACCCCCGCGGGGCTCCTCAGAGGGCTGGTAGGAAGGTCAATAATGACAGCTGTTCTCTGATTGGGCACTTGTGTACCCATGTATGTATTGTGTATGTGTGCATGTACGAATTTATGCAAGATTGGTGATTTCATAGTGCTGTATGTGCATCTCACATGGGAGTTTTACTTAAACAAAAATGTCCTGTGGCCAGAGATCATGAGAGATAACCAATCAGATCTTGTGTCAGATGTCAGACCAACCAATCAGATGTATTTGTCCCACCTCCTCTAGTTGCTTGAACCTGCCTCCTCTACAATCTGATTGGTTACCTCTCTGTACCAGTCATTTTTCGTTCTGCCCTCACAACATTTTTGTTTAAGTAAAACTCCCATGTGAGATGCACATACAGCACTATGAAATCACCAATCTTGCATAAATTCGTACATGCACACATACACAATACATACATGGGTACACGAGTGCCCAATCAGAGAACAGCTGTCATTATTGACCCCAAAATTATGACCTTCCTACCAGCCCTTTGAGGAACCCCATGGAATATTCCTTAGAGCCCTCTTTGGCGGTTTCATGTGTAAGGCAGGCCTCCCCAAAACATTTCAGAAGAACCCTCTGAACAAAAAGCCAAAATGGAGGCTTAGTTTGATCTGTGTGAAAAGCAAACAAACAGCAGCCTGCCTGGGATTCCAAGCAGCTTCAGTGGAGAGAGCTCGGCTGCTCAGTGTGAGATAGAGAGGACTTCACCGGCATCTGGGTCGAGCGGGACACGAGTCTCACGTCACACCATACAGGAAGATGACGGCTTCAGCTGAGGAGTAATCTGGGTAAGGGGTTTTGAGAGAATGTTCTGAAAATCGATGCTGCTCAGCTTTTGTGAAGAGGTCATTTTTGAACGTTTACCTTCCAGAGTTTTCCGGAATGGGAAGCCTTACCCAGTTGTTTCATTAGCCACAGTTTTCATTCAGGTTTCCTGTTCTGAATGATGAGAGGGCGACTCTTTTATCAAAGAACAAATACACCGGAGTTTAGCGGGACTTATCCCAGGGCCACAGCCAATTCCAATTTCCAGACCAAACAGGAGTTCTCTGCTCCCAGGCAGAACTTGCTTGGCCTGTGATGTGTATGGGAATTGTGGGCTTGATGGCTGATTCTGGTTCACCAGCTACTGTCAGGGCAGCTGCCAAGACCTTCTAATCCTTCATGCACTGGAGTAGAAATCATATTAACAGAGACGATTCTAGGGGCTCTGGGGGCTCTAGGCAGAAAGCCCTTCAGCTCACTCTCTCCCAACATGGTAAAATCTATTACCATCATTTCAGTGAGAAGTCTAAATTAGTAATATCAACAAAGAATTACGCAAGCCCTTTATTTTCACTTTTGTGATAAACACAATACACGAAATATAGCAGATTTGTCGTGCAATAGTTTATGTAATCAGCTGCTCTCGGGGCCCCCCTCCCAGCTCAGGGCCCAAGGCAATGGCCTGGCCTGCCTGCCCCGTTGCTACACCTCTGCAGATTAAGTATCATCTGAACTGAAGTCTCTCCTGATCTCCGGGATGGAGGAGCATGCTGTGGCTGGCCTCCTCCCACCTCTGTCTATTTACATCTATACAGGTATCCATCTCACAGTCCTGATGTGAGATAAAGAGGCCTGTGGTGAGAAGGGCGCTTGGTCTCATTATAGCCGGTTTGGGGCCATAAAGTATATAGACAGCTGATCTGGATTGTTTCGAGGAAGGCTACAGCAACATCTACAAAAAAACGTTCATAGCAAATGCAATGACGTCTCATAATGAAGTCTCAACATTACAATGCTCCAACGCCTGTTCACGCTGATTATACAGTATGTGTAAATGTGCAGTGTCATTTATTGTGAGGTTTTTTAGCCCACATGTTAAGCCAATGGCAAACTCACACATACAGTGCCGGTCAGGTTTGGACACACCTTCCCATAGAATGGTTTATTTAAGTTGGCAAAGTGATTCCACCACTGGGTCCTTCAGCAAGGCCCTTAACCCCAGTTGCTCCAGGGACTGGCTGCCCCTGCTGTCTCCTCTATACCAGGTTCATGAGGTGGCCTCCTGGGAGGCTTTTCCAGCTGTCCTGAAGGAGGTCGCACATATATGCTGAGCTCTCATTGGCCGCTTTTCCAGCTGTCCTGAAGGAGGTCCTACATATATGCTGAGCTCTCATTGGCCGCTTTTCCAGCTGTCTTGAAGGAGGTCGCACATATATGCTGAGCTCTCATTGGCCGCTTTTCCAGCTGTCCTGAAGGAGGTCCTACATATATGCTGAGCTCTCATTGGCCGCTTTTCCAGCTGTCCTGGAGGAGGTCGCACATATATGCTGAGCTCTCATTGGCCGCTTTTCCAGCTGTACAGAAGGAGGTTGCACAAATATGTTCCACACTCATTGGCAGCTTTTCCTTCACTCTCTAGTCAAACACTTCCAAAACCATTTCTGCTATGTTTAGGTCAGGTGACCAGGTCATGTGACACTATTCTAAACTGACTGGAATGACCAAGGCTGACACCAACAGGCCCTGGCAGGACGAGTGGGACCCAGAAAAGCAGGAGGGACGTGGCACACTGCCCACACACGGTGTGGACACCTGGGGCGAAAATGGGAACAAATCGACGGCAGTGCTGCTAGCGGGCGGCGGGCATCGATCTCTCTCTCCAGCGACCGAGTTAGATACCCAGCTGGAGAGGAGTCACGCGGCGGAGACAATACTTTTCCGTGCGGGAGAGGGCAGCTGCGGAATGTGCCGGAACAGCAGGTGGACTGATTGGTTTGGTTTGTGCAGAATCCGTGTGTGAAAGGCGGGGACTGTGAACAGGGAGCAGAAGCCAGCACTTCACACACACCGTGCTGTAATCCAGTTTCTCTGAAGCTCTGACTTCCTTAAAGCAGATTTTGATCCTGATGTGCCTGCTGAGTGTCTAGCTTAGGCACAGAATTGTGGGTCGGATTCAAACCTGATGATTTCCTTGTCACTTGGCTGCTGAATCTGGGGACTGATAATGCAGGCGTGATGCAGGCATCTCTGTGGGAGACTAGCGTACCTTCACACATCCCTAAAACTCCGGACCATGAAGGACTCCCCTGTCCAGGTTTCGCAGGTAGGGATGGGTACCATGTATAAACACTACATGCAATTCTGTCTCAGGTCACATGACCAGCAGAGCAGCACCAATCCTGTGAGGACATTACCACATTCCTTGCATCTGTAGTGCAGAGGCATTATAATGGCAGTGGGCAGTATAAGTGAGGCAGTTACTGCCAGTTGAACCTGTGCAAAAGACTAGAGGGCAACACTTCCCCACGACAGCACGTTGCCCCCACCAAGGTGGAGAGCATTCCCCCGCCTGTCTCCTCCCACCTCACAATGGGACAGGATAATTAAGGCGCTGGAGGCTGCCAGTCCATCCCTGCAGCACGGCGGCCATCTGTTCCACTCCACCAGTGTGCCACGCTGCCGTTCGACTGACAAATCGGCTTCTTTTCCGGGCCCAAATTTGAGCCTGTAAGCTTTGTTCCCTCCATGTCCCCCCCCCCCCAGAGCGCATAAGACCAGGGGTCTAAAAACCCATCCAGCGGCTGACTTTACAAGGCGCCCAACACCTAAAAATGCAGCAGCTCGCTTGGCTGGCCAGTGTGCAGCTCCAAAGCAACCCAAGTTGGACTGGACTGTGTACATCTGCGAAGGTCAGTTGGCACAACAACAAGATTTGAGCCAAAAGTTCTGGTTTTGTCTGTAACTAAGGTAACTGGATATATTCCACACAGTAAAAATGTGAAAGGAATCCCAGTAACATTTCATTCCACTGTTATAAATTATAATTAAGGACAAAAAAATACACATTGTGTCTCTTGTGAAATTACATATACCTTAGAGTGATGTTTAAAAATACTGCAGATTTAATTATTAATCATGTTTAAGATGCTGATTTAACTAATTTCTGACTAAAAGAACTGACTTTTTAAAGATTCTGAAATGTCAAATATAATAATGTCAAATCTGTTAGAGTGTTATCAAACTGGGGGGAGGCAAAGGAGGTGGTGGTTTCCATGGTGATACAGTTGCTACAGTATCCCCCATTGAAATAATGAGCTTTCATCTGGAGATGTTAAATCAGTGGCTGCTGATGTTCAGGATAACGACGGTCAAAGCAGCTACTCTCATGTTTAGCTGGCCCACAAATGAACATAATTGCTTTTGGTGGCAACTGTTGCTCCTCCAGGTCAAAGGAGAGAGACCTATGGAGGACAATGACTTTGTATTTATAAGATTTATCTGTTTCAGAGAAACATCTTACAGAAAAATGTAATTCAGTCACCACCCATACCTTTAACTAGACTCATACGAAAGACTGTCCCATGTGACAGAAAACAGCGCCCCCTACTGCACATTGCCATTATTCCAGATGACAGAAAACAGCGCCCCCTACTGCACATTGCCATTATTTCACATGACAGAAAACAGCGCCCCCTACTGCACATTGCCATTATTCCAGATGACAGAAAACAGCGCCCCCTACTGCACATTG
>JAODKM010000058.1:4422353-4433140 GCA_026780845.1 Petrocephalus sullivani | reverse complement strand
CCATTATTTCACATGACAGAAAACAGCGCCCCCTACTGCACACTGCCATTATTTCACATGACAGAAAACAGCGCCCCCTACTGCACATTGCCATTATGCTATTTCTCCCAGGGGAAGGCAAGGCATTGAATGGCAGCTCTTACATAATTGACTTAATTAAGACCAGTTCTGGCTGTGAGCGCGGCTGTGAAAACGGTGGTGCTGTTTACGCTAGTGGGCAGGTTGTCATTAAGTCCGGACCGTACCACATCGCCACAGATGGGGGTGGATTAGGTAAGCCTGAACTGGGTGTTTGGGGGGTAAATAAACCTCCCATTTCCATTGATAAACCGGAAACGTGTGCCCTAGCAAGGGTGGGACAGGTGATGGACAACCAAGGAGAATAGATCCACTTAGATCAGGACAATCAATGGTTCCGTGGGAATGTCAATAGCAGTAGTTTATGACATGGGCCTAGAGGTTGTTGGGTCATGTCCCAGAAGGGGTCTGTCTATAGTGAACTTGACCAGAGGTCTTAACTCGGACTGTTCTGGCTCAATATCCTCCTGTAAAAATCAGGAAGTCTTTTTTTTAACTGAAGTTTCGTCAGTATGAATAAAACAAACATAGTTTTGGTCTAAAATGTTCAATGTTGAGCTAAAAAGAAAAGAACACCATTTCTACAGGTATAGGTACAAGGGGCACAAAAGACAGTCATTAAAATCATTAAAGGTGATTCCTGTCCGAGCAGAATAATGAGCCATTAACGGCCGGGGGTGGCACAGGCAGCTTGCCCGATAAGTCAGAGATTAGGCCCCAGCTTTACAGGCGACGGGGGGCTTTGGGGTCCTGCTGTATGGACATTAATCATGCAGAAACGACAAGTGGACAGAGTGTGAGGTGGGAAGACCAGGAAGAACGCAGAAGGCAAAAGTAAGGACAGGAATTAATCGAGATTAGTAATACGTTCCATAATGCAATTCTGACCGATTACTAGGAAAGTGTGTCCCAAGCAACCACAATATTGTATCATTATGTTAATCACGCCAAGAGAAACTAGCAAACGCAGAAAGCAGACGGTGACTCGCTTTTGTCATGGGGGTGGGGGCCGGTGACGGAGCTTGATGACGCCGGGTGGCCAGATGGGCAGTAAGGGCCATTTTGTGGCATGCCACTGATGAAGCACAGACACCCCCCCCAGCAACTTACAGCAGCGTACATCCAGAGCGTGCCGCCCAGTGCGAAAAACGCAAGAATGGAATGGAGGCGAGGGGTGGGGTCGGGGGGGAGGATGGGAGCCAGGAGAAACCAAGGCTTCCTAATTGGAGCGAGGAAAAAGAAAGAAAAAGTGGTATGATCAGTGTGATACGTTTTTGTTTCTAAAGGAAACAAAGAGGGAAGGGAAGGTATTTAGTACACAGCAACAGGGAGGTGAAGGGACGGAGAGAAGGAGAAAGAGAGAGGAAAGAGGGAGGGAGAGAGAGAGGGAGAGAGGGAGGGGTGCCGGGACGGACGCGGCTGCAGGTGCTGCGTGGCGAACCGGGCTGCCAGTTCACGTTAACAAGCCCTATATAAAAGCCCTAAGCCCGATCGGGCAGCTTTTCATTTCTGACATCCCATAATGACCGCGGCGGTGCTCGGAGACAGGCCATCGCTGTGTGTATGTCAGACCGCAGCCCAGCGCTGTCATTTCACAGTAACAGAGAGTCTTCTTCCTCTGATCTCTGTCATCCTATATTTTGCCTTTGAACAGAAGCACCACAATGCCTTCTGCCTGCTAGACCCCCCCCCCGGCAGGATACGCAGGGTCTGGGAGCCCTTCCCCTGTGCCATTGCACTGCCATTGACGTGTCACTGCAAAAATCGCACTACGCCTTTTAAACACACCGTTTGTCTATTATGACAGCCTTCCACCCCCCCACTGCCGTCATCCCCCCGGTGCATTTTGCATGTTTCCCGATGCTGACCCGAGTTCCTGCGTCAACTGAGGAGATGTTTTGGCAGGAAGACCTTCTTGGTAGACAAGTGTAACTGTCAGACACTTTTTAGCTCTTCTTCCATCCATCCATCCATCCATCCATCCATCCATCCATCTTCCAATGTGTATGTGACTGTACTTGTGCTCTCCTTTACCCTTTTACACCGCCTTCCATTGCCAAAGACCAGTTCCAATACTGAAGAACAGAAGTACAGAGGACAGTAAAACCCCCCGGTTGTTGGTCTTGCTCTGCCCCAAATATCAAGAATCCCATGATTCATTGCGCCGCAAGCTCGTTCTAAGTTAGCAAGAGCGGTCATGGCAAGACCACAAGTACGATCTTTGCGTTCTTGGTATGGAGAAACACCCCATACCCAGGTTAGGGTCATGGCCAGGAGTCGCTATGAAACGAGGCAGAGGGATGGGACTATGGGTGGAAGCCTTTTGGAAACCCACACGTCATGGGAAGAACATGCAAATTTCACACGGAGGTGAAGCAGAGCAGGGACTCGAAGCCCCAACCCTTGAGGTGTGAGGCAACCTATTATGCAAAAAACCAGCAGACAAAATCTGAACAAAATCTAAATGCTTCCATCCACTGGCACAAAATACGAAGTACAAATAACTAGCAACAGGACATCAGTATCATTAAATGACCAGGTTCTTAAATAATAATAATTTTTAGTCCTAAAATCTCTCAGAGAATACAGATGCAGTAAATTTAAGCAATGCAGACTTGAATGTTCTTCCTGTAAAGGACACATTTTTCCACTGAAGGGCAATACCAGCGGTTAACCCAGCCACATAACAATTCACATTCCCTATCTTTCCAGCTGGCTCTCTGTTTGATTGGGTCCATGCTGTGATTTAGAGGCTACTTAGTCAGGCAGTTTGACAGCAGAGCTACCAATCAGCTTGTGCAGGTAATGTGGAAAGACTCTCCATCACTCCCAGTACAGAATCAGTAGCTATAGCCATCATTTTCCTTGACTCGATTATAATCTCATATTGGTCTTGTTAATTCCTTGCTTTTAATTAGCGTCACGACAAACAACATTAATCAAAACTTTGAGATGCGATGAGCATCTGTGGCACGGTGGCTGAGTCGGATGACAAGACAGATTAATTCCCTTCCGATAATGTTGGCCCCCACCCCCTGAAGACAGGAATGCACTATGCAAAGCTAGTTCAAGAGGTCGGTGCCAAAATGCAACGTATGGATCGGCTTTGAGCTCTCTCTCTTTGCAGGGCTCTACAAAAATGACTTTGAGCCCACAGGACAAAGATATAAAAATGGTCTATTGCTGCTAATCGCCACCTGGACGCGGGCCTGTATCGTTATAAAAGGAAGATTTATGGGCTCGGATTGCAGCGCCTTAAAGCGGCTTGTTTCCTCATCAGGCTGCCCCCTCCTGACATGGAAAAGTCCGAAATCACAAAAAAAAAATACAAAGTGCTAACCCTGGAACATTTAGCTCCATCGCTACAAGATACTGTCCGTCTGCAGAGGACAGCCAAAGTCACACATCAGGCCAAGATAGCAGACCGAACTGCAAACCGCAGTGGCCATGTAGGAGCGTCTCAGGTCCCTGGCCGCCATTCCTTAGCGGGTCTGGGTCTGAGTCAGGCATCAGGACCAACTCGCCGGATTCCAACACATGTATGTCATCGCCGGGGCTTCCCAAAGACGATGTCACCCCTTCCCGGCTGCGGGGATCGCTTCAGACTCGCTGCGTTAATTTAGCCTAGTGGACGGTGGTCACGACTCAGCTAACCACGTAAAAATTCCTCGCTTTCTGGCAGTGGGGTGCTTACCGGAATGCTTTGTGGCTGAGCGAAGCCTTGAACCCGAGTGACCCTTGTGTGATAAGTTCCACAACAGAACCGCTATGCCGCTCAGCTAAAGCCTGCGGCCGTGTCCACGTCACCGCACCGAAACAGTTCCTCAGCCCCCAAACTGCCCCACCTCTCCGCACCTCTGTCTATCCCTGTGTCCTCCCTGATATTCACTTAGTTAAAACAGTCTCAGAGGGCTTGGGGACAAAAGTGCTTACTCCTTCCCTCGTCGGGATGTTTAGCAGCTCAACAGAGTCACAAAACAGGAACACGGAACCACGGCCGTGGACAAAATCCCCACAGCTTTGCATTTGGAATTAAAATTAAGCTAGGGCTAAGCTCACAATTGCAGTGCTGGAATCCCTCTCTGATGAAGCGCGAGGGGGGCAGAGTCGGGAGTGGCGTGAACGCCGGAGACTTCCCGGTGACGAGCGAGATCTACCCAAGTGAGATTATTCGAGGCAGGTGTTTGAAGCATGGCTCGCTTCTGGTAATTTCTGTAGACCAATCAGACGCCATCTTGCAGCAATTCCTATGCAGCTGCGGTTCCGCCTCACAAGTAATACTGGCCACCCGTCCTTGCGTCTTTGCAGCCACAGCATCCAGTATATAAACAAAAGACGCTTCACAGTACAGTGGCCATGGCAAGCCGGGGTGAATTATTCACTGTCATTGGGAGGTGATGTGCAAGAGGGTGGCATGACCTCTGAGTGTGTCTGTGATCTGCTGGGGGGGGGGGTGTGATATTCACTCGTGTGGCATCCCGAGGAAGGGTAGGGGGGCATTGCCCGTCTGTCCAGAAGCTGAGTCAGAAGTGACAGAAGTGGCGATGAGACAAATGGAGGTGGGAGGAGCTAGGGGTGGGGGGGGGTGGGTGGTGATGGGGGGGCACACCGATACTTGGCGAGGAGCCCTCATGGAAAACAGTGGAATACACTGGCTGCAGCTCATCCCTGCCGGGCCTCATAAACGCTCCTCTTTGACGGATGACTTCGCTAAATATAGGGTTCCCGGCAAGACAGCATCCTTGATCTTCCTGTGCCTGCCTCTCCATCTGAAGAGCCACGTCGTCACCAAGCCCATTGCTGCCGCTGGGACACTGGAACCATATAAGGGCGTCATTGTGGCACCACTTTCCACACGTGATCTCTGATCCTCTGGCCCTCCCCCAGAAGAAGGCGTGGGATGCACCCCCTAATGCCCAGGCCAAATGACTCAGCTTAGAACTGGGGGGTGGGGGGGGTCATTCTTCCACACGGCAGCGAAAATAACAGCAGCTCCCGAGAGACTGTGAGGGGCACGTCGTCGATTAAAATTTAATTCTATCTGAAAGGAAATGGTCGATAGAGGGTGAAGGGATGGAGAAAGAACAAGGGACCATTCAAAACTCAATCAAAGACTCGCCGGTTGGCAGAAATGCAGCAAGTTCATTGATCTGCCGTGATAGTCAATAAGAATATTTCACACAAACACAAACGTACGAGCACATACAAACACAAACATACACAGGGGTGTAGGACATGTACTTAAATTTAATCGGTTTCGTTCATCCCCCCAAAAAACCCACCAATATCGAACTCTCTCCTACGTCATTGCGGACCCAAGCATAACAATCCCAATGCTTTGACCTCCCGCAACCAGCAGGGGGCGCCAGTCCCTATCTGGATGCATTATCGGAAGGGTCCTTCACCTATGACCTTGTATTGATCCCAGGAGGTTATAAGGTCGCCTTGTAGCGTTGGTTACTTTCCGCTTTGAATGTAACCAGCACACCTTAGTCTTGGATTGTATTTTCTACTTGACATGACCACATCTGACCAACGGTTTGCATTTGAGTGGTCTGGTCTCTGCACTTTGTGAGTAAAACCCAGTCCCCTCCTGTTCCCTTGGTATTATGGGCAGGTTTACCAACTCGTCAGATTCTGCAGCTGGGACCTGACCCGATCGATCCTTACTTAACCTCCGCTGCAGCGAAGTCCGGTGGCTGTTTTCAATTAGGGGCTCGACCGATGATGAAAGACGGTCACTACAGGCAGTACACAGGACGCCTAAGGACGCCTAAGGACCTCCAAAGCACACACAAGGTGAAGGTGAAGACCTCCTTCACCACCAATTAAAAACACAACCAAAGTACCCAGAGATTTTATTTTCATGTTAGCAACAAAATAACATGCACATTAACAGCAGCGACCCACCTCCTTAATGACAGCGATATCTCCTCCTGCACTCGTTAATCATCATGGCGCTGCTGGCTATGGCGTAACGTGACCGCTCCCTGCTCCTTGGTGCTGCTAGTGTTTCATCCCCCGCCCCCCACAGTAATATCCCACCCCCAAAAAAATCTCCTTGCCAACAGCGATCAAGGAGATCCAATGGTGGGAGATCAGGGAATATATAATAGTTGGAAATTTACTGCCACAGATAATTTCCAATCCTTTTGTTTCTGCTTTAGAAGCTTACGGTCACTTTGCTGTGATTTAACATAAATAAACAGCAGTGAAGTTTCCAGGACCAGGGAGCGTTCCGAGCGAAGCATCCACCTCCACCGCGCCCGTACTGAGCCGTCCCCACAAATCCTGTCCCAGGACTAAACGGCTTATTAAACGGTGCCCTGAACAGGGCTGGCACCGCAGGAACCACTCCGCTCAGCACAGTGTTACGCTTATCGGAGGGGGGCGGGGGGACACACCTTTCGTTCTGCTCACACGATTCGGGGGGGGGGGGGATTTTATCTCCCCATTTAATTCTGCTTATAAATGGACAAGAGTGTGGCAAATAATTAATTATTAATTAATGCTAATGACTGCGGGTCGTCTGTGGCTCAGCGTAATCAGGGTGAAATATCAAGGGCCAAATAAATGTAAATAATTCACTGCTAGCCAAGAAGTAGGGTCTGTACCCCCTGCCCTGCCCTGCCCCCCTGATTAGCCAGCCCTCCTGCGCCCCCATCACACGCCCCTGCACCCAACCACAAATCACACAGTCGCTCCATTTTCGATTCTGGTATTTTCATTTTATATCCTACCCCTCACCCCTCTTTGGAAGGGAGGAGGAGCCAGGCAGAAATAAAATTAATTTAAACGAGCAGTGAAAAGAAACATTTTCAGTCGTTAATGTTCATTAAGGGAGGGGATGCGTGAAAGAAGATTTAGCTACTCCCAGCCTCCCCAGCGATGGAGCCCAGACCTCAGCATCGGCCCCGGCGGCAGGGCGTGGGTCACGCACGGGGCCTGAGACAGCCCCTGTCCACATGGTCCTCAGAGGACGACGACCCGAAAGGCACAAGGCAGGGGCTGGCTGCCCCCACATCCTAGAAATCAGCTCTGCCGTGTGATTGGCCCGTGCCGTGACAGTGAGCACAGCGGAGAGGCACTGGCCTGCAGACAGACACTGCGGCTAACATTTAGCGCCCGAAATGCCCCCAAACGGATGCTGAAATATGGGACCGGGGGGGGGGATATTCAAGCCGTCTGAGGTCACCGGCTCGCAGCCCCTCCTTAGAAGCATCGCGGGACACACTGCGCGCTGCTTTGGCATCTCACCCCCCCCCACAGATTTTGTCAGGCTCTGTGCGCCTGGTGCGTCTGACTCACGTGTCCCCGCCAGCAGTTCAATCAGGGCTAACATCAGCTTCACCCTATCTGAGGAGGACACGCTTCCTTTTCAATCTGCACCAATCACGCTTGCAGGCTAACCGTGTGCCGCATGTCAGCCACTGATGCCTGACTTTATATGCGTATAACAAGAAACTGAGGTCACGTTATACTATTCGTCTGATGTATTCAAAGACAGAGGGATTGCCCTTTTTAACCAGTACGTGTGGAGAATATCCACCTAGCGGTCGGACGTTGATGTATAGCAGTGGTTTGGAAGTTAGCCATGCAGGGACTGTACAGCACAGAGGAATTCTGAGCACGTAAAACCGTACAGGAGGCAGCTGACACACACACAAGAAATAAAGGATAAAGAACCGCTTGTGTTCGTTCCGGCCCCAGAAAAGGGACACAGACCATTACACGAGACCAGGAGACTGTGTCACTTTGAAAAAGGTAAAATAAAACAGCTCACATAAAGCAGAGCTCGATTCGGAACTGTTTCTGCAAATTTGGGGATGCAGCACGAGTGTTAATCTGCACAGGATTATCTGCGTCAGTCAGATGGATAAATAATTTGAACGGGCAGACAGAAATGGGCAAATACAAACTAAGGCGGGTCACCTGGCAATTAACCTTAAACGTCAATGGCCATCAAATCACTCCCCCCCAGTACATCACCTTGGGGGGAAAACAGGACCCAAGCATGAAGGTTTCAGAATAATGGCTGATGGAATTCACCCTGACACCAGAACAACAATGTGTCCGTGAGACTGGAGAGGATAAAGGGAATCAGTTGAAAGCAGTAACTGTTATGTAGTTAATTAAGCGCACGGTCATATCTTGAGAAACAAATGTGACTATTATGTCAAAATACTACACAGTGAGGACAAGCAGCCGGTTATGTACGGTGGAGGGAGAGGAAGGAATGATCTAGAAATGAAGACGTCTTAGTCCCCAATGGCAGGCTATCCAGCACTAGGAAGCCCCTGGGGGGAGCAGAGGAGCAATGCCAAGGTGTAAAAGTGGAACAGGAGGGAAGGAAGCTCGACATGTTAGAGGTGCGGTTCAGTGTCAAGGAGCCTGGGGTGGAGCAGGACGCGCTGTCAGGAGCAGGGAGGCAGGACTGCAGGGCCGGCCATAAAGCTTAGCCGACTAAGGTAGGTGACTGTGGGGGTGTGGGATTTGGGGAGGGGTGGCCGGGTGTCAATGCCTCATTTACGATAAGACACTTTGGATAAGAAAAAATGCAATGCAATGCAAGAAAATCACAAAATGATGAAACACTTGACCCGAAGACCAAGTGGTCAAGCTGCAGTTTGTCCAGGTGCTGATCTGCAAATTGAAGACACAACCTCAACTGTTGGAGCCCAATCGAGGGTGGAGCTTATTGAGGAGGAACCAAGGTCACAGAAAAGAATATGGTCCAGTATACATGCCAACCAAAATGAGTGCAGACATTTAGGCGACTCTCATTACAGCCTCCATATCCTGCAGGTATAGATCCCTACAGAGTCTCTGTAGAGTCTCAGAACCCTGCAGGTATATAACCCTGCAGAGTCTCTGCATAATCTCAGAAACCTGTAGCTATGAAGCCCTGAAGAGTCTCTGGAGAGTCTCAGAACCCTGCAGGTATAAAACTCCACAGAGTCTCTGTAGAGTCTCAGAATGCTGCAGAGATTTAGATCCAAGGATTGTCTCTGTAAAGGCTTTCAGAGCATCAAACAAGCCCTGGCTGCCCTTAATTAAAACATGCAAATAATAAATGAACCCCAATCCCACCAAGGCGACCATCTCTTGGCCAGCAGAAAGGAAAGGAGAACTCAGCCCGGGCCAGATGATTTCTGGAAACCCAGCAGCCTGCTAATGGAACGCACCATTAGTCAGGGTTTCCAGAGGGGCTGAGGGAAGATTAAATATCTCAAGGCCTGGAAACCACACAACCAGAAGCCTGTGTGCTGGCTCTTATCTCTCTTTTCATTTCAGTTTATTTACCAAACCTCGATCACTATCTGTACATTTCAAAAGTCTTCTGAGAGCGAGACACTTCACGGGCAAGAGGAATTCAATGGTGAAGGGAAAAACACACACACACACACACACACACTCACAGAGTGTGTAATCCTACCATTATGGGGACACTCCATTCATTCCTATGGGCATAACCCTGATCCCAGCTATGACACCCTTAACCCCTACCCAGCCCTAACCATAACCATAAGCAACCAAACAAAATATGAGACTTTTGACATTTTTAGTTTTTTGATTGCAGACACAGATTTAAAAAAAATTGTGGTTATCCTTGTGGGGACCGACAAAATGTCCCCACAATGTGATAAAAACCTGCTACTTTTTACACACCGTAAGAATTACAAAGACAGACACACACAGACACAGACGCCGAATATTACTAAACTGAGAATGGAGAATGAAACGAATCTGTTGCTGCTTGTGGCCCCGTCTCCAAACCTGCTACTAGAAGGATATCAAGACGACAGGCTCGTTACAGTGGGTACGTCATCACCATGGAAACGGTACACACAGGCCAAAACAACACGGTATGGAACAGAGCGAATGGAGCACGTTGGCTGCTCTCTGGATTACATGGAGAACCACTTAAGAGCACTTTTTTTACTCTTTCAGTCCAGGCCTGAAGTCAGGGGCTAATCTCACGACCCAGCCTGTCTCGGCCCGAAGGCCCCCAAATGTGAAAATCCTACAAGTGGCCACACCCAGCTCTGACGGTTTAGCAAGAAAAATACACGCTTCCTGAAACCAGCATCTGGGCATCTGTCAGAGAAGCTTCATTCTCTTATATGGGCCGTATTCCGAAAACCGTGGCTGGAATGCTGAGCATATTGATTAAAATGCATCACGACAGGCCAGCACTTCAAAACTACTGCATAAATCAGCCGCCTCCTCCAGTAATCAGCAAAAACTGAAAGGAATTATCACACACGCGTATTTCCTAACAGTCCATAATGAAGATGCTCCGCGGCTAATCCGTCCTGATTAAACATGCCATTGCAGAAGAAGGTGTGACGCTGACGTTCGTCCACTCGCCTTCCGCAGCTGTCCCTCGCTTTCCCTGCCTCCTGCGGCTTGATCTTTATACGCTGCCGTCTTTTGGCACTTGGTGTCTGGAGGTAAAGCCCGGGGCGCGATTTCCGCGTGCGGCACTGCGTAAGGCGCAGCAAGCAAACATTTGCCATGTGACAAAGAAGCCGGAATGGGGAGAGATTACTTCCCCAAACACAAAGCAGGCAGCCCGGATGGAGCACACAGCTCGTCTGCATACACTGCATACACTGCATACACTGCATACACTGCTGCACCGCTATCTGCATGGAAGTGCCTTTCCAAAGGACTGAGACGGAGCGTAAGGGCCACACACCTCACAC
>JAODKM010000058.1:4405627-4417224 GCA_026780845.1 Petrocephalus sullivani | reverse complement strand
AGCATTGTCGGAAGTTCGCCCCAAATTCCCGACCTCCAAAAAAGTGGGTG
Source organism: Petrocephalus sullivani (assembly GCA_026780845.1). Classification (NCBI taxonomy): domain Eukaryota; kingdom Metazoa; phylum Chordata; class Actinopteri; order Osteoglossiformes; family Mormyridae; genus Petrocephalus; species Petrocephalus sullivani. The sequence goes on along the minus strand of JAODKM010000058.1, from coordinate 4,417,174 downwards.
AGCGAAATCGAGGACGGGTTGCCCCCCCCCCCCCCCCGGCCTGGCCACCCCCGCAAGCAGCCGAGCTTTCCACATGATGTTCTGAATCTCCAATATTCGTCCTGCCCTGCTCCCTCCACGATGTCCTCCGCAGGATCCAGCCTTTGTTGTGACTGTATTACCCAGAATGGAGCTGCCCACACGCGCCGAACACGAGCTGCGCGATGGCGACACACCCCAGGAGCGTTTCATCTCAGCGATGATCACGGCCCCCTGCGTGCTGACAGACGTCCCCGCTCGCAGCCACGACCGCCTCCGAATCCCTCGGTAGCGGCGACGGCCACGGCCTGCTAAGCACGCACCTGAAAACGCCGGGGGGGCGGAGGGGCAGTGGATCCTGTTACCTGATGTTCGGTCGCCTCATATACAGTACAGACCTTGGCTGGGCGGGAAGTGCGGCAGACACACGCAAAGAGCGGCCGTAACCGGGCCACACTGACGCTCCCTCTCGCGCTGGTCTTCTTTAATTAGAGCGCTGACGAAGCGGCGGTGCCCCGTCCATGGGAAACAAGACCCTGAAGAGTGATGGGGGGTCTGGGGCAGAGCCCGCTCCCTTATCCCCATCGGCGCAATTAAATCAAGAAGCTCGGCAGGACTGACAAGTCTCCATTAAGGCAATTAGTATCTGAAAAGTGTTGCTCTCATAAATCACGGCTGCTGAAGACGAAGCCCCCCCCCCTAACAACAATGCGAATGCGAACTAGGGTGCTGGTGGGAGGGGGGGGGGGGCATCTGCCAATTTGCTGCGTTGGCAAAAAAATTCGCAATCCTGTAAATGGACAGAGCACACTATTAGGGGTGCGATCCATCAGGTGTGAGACGCAAAAGAACGGCCAGCTAGTCCCCCAGCCCTCTCGCAGGTCTGGGGGGGGGGGGGCTCTCAATCACGTTGATCCCCCTGATAACCATGTTGGGAGCACGGCTGCCCAGTGGTCACGGTCTTGGTGTTTTTACATCCACCAGTCCTAATTGCTTCATTGAAGTGATTATTTGCGTTGTTACTTACCCTTCCTGCGGTTGGAGGTCTTTAATTAAAATAAAACACTGAGCCAAGAACTCCGGAGCGAGCATGTGCAAGTAAAAAAATAATAAAACAAAATAAAACAGTGCCTGGCGCACAAGTACCTGGTTAATTTAAACAGTAACAAACTGCTTCACTGCTTCTCCTCTGGGAGCTGAGGTCCACACGCAGCAGCCGTTAGACATTCGGGCAGCTCCTTAGCTCCGGCCCGCATGTCTCCCTGCGGGCGGGTCAGATCTTCAAAGGCTGTGCCGCTTTTCCACCCTGGCTGTCGCAGAATAACCATCTGCCGCTGGTCTGCCATTTAGCTCTGTGAGGATACCCTCCCCCCCCGCCACCCGCCCAGTGCTTGCCCCATGTCCGCTAATAACCGTCAGCTTCTGCAAATGCCAGCCCATAGGGTAGAGCTTCCCGACGCCGATGGCAAACCACCTCGCCTCTTGGGGGGGCCGGGCCAGGGGCTGCCAGCAAAGCTGAGGCGCTCCAGAGCCCCCGAGGTCACATTTCATCAATTCCCTGCATTAGCTTATGAATTTTGCCTCCACCCCCTATCGTGAAACCGTCACCGTTTCAGATTAACGGTCACGAGGCTAAAGGGGACAGCCGGACTAGCGTGAACTGCTCGGCCGGACCCAGTTCAGGATGGATCCATCAGCCCTCTTCCCCTGCCAGACGTCCAGGACCGGCAGGAGTCCTCGTGGGGATCGGGCTCGGTGCCAGAGGGCCAGCGGGCCTAACTGGGTAACACCCCCGGTGTGGATCTGCAGCTCCGATGTTCACGCGAGGACAGGACGGGGAATCTGTACAGTCTGCCAACCCGCCAAAGGCTGATCAAGAAGGGAGCTTGGTACTTAGAACAGTCCATTTTCATTCCGGAAAAGTCTGTCTGTGTCTCCTGCTCGGGGGGGCTGAGTAATACAGAGAAAGCCATTCTGCTGCCTTGAATGTATAATGTACCCCCACCCCCCCCACACTCCCATCCTCGCCCCCATACAGACTACAGCTGATCCTCCTCTCTTTCAAAGTCTTCACCACGTGGTCTAAAGGCCTGGCTCAGACGAGGCGGCTTCTCTGCCTTTTACGGACAGAGCGGCGAGCCAAGGCCCACCAGGGACACCAGCATGGAGACTTTTATGTGGCTATTTAACACGCCGGCTAGGCTGAACATCTCTAATGACCTAATGTAACACCCTTAACGTCGACTGCTGCAAACAAAAAGGGCTAATAGGCTAGATTGATGGTGTTTTACTGTGTTTATATATAAACATGGAAATAACAAGCGGCTAAGAGCCCAGGCTGATAACCAACTCCACCAACCGACAATGAGAGAGCAGTTTCAGGTTCCAACATCACCAACCGACAATGAGAGAGCAGTTTCAGGTTCCAACATCACCAACCGACAATGAGAGAGCAGTTTCAGGTTCTTGGATGCCAGAGTTATAGTTTAATCGCTCGTCTTGGTAATGACACCATAACACAGGTGGACAACAGGACCGGTTCCTGGCAACTTCATCTAAAACTGGTCTGGAGACTGTGAAGACAAAAAAGTGGGGGTGAACAGCCAGCTTACACTGAACAGGTATAGATGTTAAGGAATCCTCAGGACACCATCGAATCTGGTTTAGCCCTACACCCAGTCCTGAAGTTCTGTGGTCCAGGCACAACAGCACAGTCTCTCCACCCCAAACAGGTTCCTCTTACTGAACTTCTTATTGACCTGTTCTGGTCAGACAGGACCCGAATAAATACTAATGAAGACAGGCGACGGATACGAGGCACTGCCGGATGGCGCCTGGTACAGCCAGTTCCATCCGTCAATCTGACTCAAGATTACAGAGATGGAGAATCCAGGGCCGGCGGCCACCTGGAAACCATGTATGTTTCCACAAGGAGCAAATAAGGCAGAGTCTTCGGAGCGGGATTCCACGAACTCTGCCGGGAGACTCACTTATTGCTCGTGAAGCGCGCCAAGAAGCCACGGTGATAGAGCGCCCATTCCGGAGCCAATCAGCTCTGTCGCCCAGAATCCCTTCAGACAAAGGAAGGAGTCCCTGACACCCCTGGACATCCTGAACCCCTTTGTTTGAGAAGCTGGTGGCTGGGCGGTATCCTGGGATGACAGATGGCTTCGCCGGTGTCCAGGGTACCCTCCTAATCCCTCTTACTATCAAGGCTTCCAAGAACAATGTCAGCTATGCCTTTAGCAGCTTTAGGATCACTAACATGGGGAAACTTTCAGTTTCCTTATTTAAGTTTCAGGAGGTGGGAAAGGGGGGGGGCAGTTTTGATGGGTGCAAGAGTAGGTTAAGGGAGTATGCTTAACATGTTATAATCATAGTAAACAACATCTGAGATGCGAAAAAAAACTGATGTGTCTCAGTTGCTGCTGCGCAGCGTTAAACGTTTCCAAAGTTACTAACAGCAATCATCTGTGTCTTTGAAGTGGTGCAGAGGTAGAACGCGGCTGGTGGCCTCAGTGTTTGCTTATAAATGCACCACAGTGGCCAGATTGCTAACGTAAGCGAGACCGACAGTGCTGGTGGTGAAGGGGAGGGGGGGTCCATCTGTTTCGGGAGAGGGAGTCAGGTGACCGGTGTCACTGGTGCTGATTGGTTCGAGCCGTTTCTCATTCCGGTGTCCCTGTATATTAAAATGCCCTGCTCATGTCCTGACAGGAACCCCAGACCACAGCCTGTCAAAACAGTGATTTCACACTTGTTTATTCAGAAGGGAATAGGGTGTCCCGCTCGCTTCCTGCCCTCTCCCGCTCATGTAAAGGGAGTCCCCAGATAAAGCTCTGCATACTTCCCCGTCACATGGTCCTGGGTATATATTCATCCATCTTTCTATTGTATCTTATTCAATACAGGGATGAATAGAGTATGAAGATGATTTTACCATAAATAAAGAAGCCCATTAATTTCAAGAGAAATCCCACCTCCAGAAAACCAGAACCCACATGTTAAGCCACTGCCTGTCCGAGGAGCTCAGAAACCCAGCACAGCTACCTGCCCAGCTGAGATGGGGAACCCTGAAGCGTTCTGTCTGATTTCTCGGCAAAAGCAAACGGGAATGCCCTCCAGCGGGAAGGGGGTGCCCTGCCTTTCTGGGGTGCACCCTGTGGCACTCCTTAATTGACCGCAGACCTCCACGCCCCCCACAGTCTGTTTCAGAGTGCTAAGGGGGAGAGATCCAGTGGCAGGTCGTCGATCGTTAGGGCCCTGGTGACCCGCCGTTTCTCGCGGTGAGGTGCTGTGACTGGCCGGATCTGGCAGCCGTATTTCGGTAGGGCTGCTCGAGTAAGGCAACCACAATTATGCTGGTCAATACTGAGATTACGATTATTTAACACAATTACTCATTGACTTTGGATATATCATGCATTTACCGAACCTGCCTTTTAACCGTGGATTTCCTTGAACTCTTGATATATTGCAACTGAGAAACACAAAAAGGGGGCAGAAAGGGGGCGCACAACACACGGCAAAGCGGGAGCGTCACTGCGAAACAAAACGCAGCACAATAATCATTTTACTTGATTATTTTGTTTTGATAATTGTTCAAAGCCAAAAATGCAACTGAAGTTATAAGTCGATTAACTGCCCAGCCCTTCATTATGGTTGGCTTGCGACAATCAAAGCTGCATCCTGCCTCTCCGCGGGGAGGGTACTTGAATCAACCTGCAGCTGCGGTTAATAATCAACCAATAAACGGCAGAGTGGGGAAGTCTGCCCCGGCGGAGGGCAATGGCTTTCTGGTCCGCAGCGCTCACCGCGCTTCCAGCCAGCGCCCCCATTAATCATCTGCAATTGGGAAGAAATTCTGATTGTGGTTTCACAGCCCGGCAGACATTTGGGAGTTCTTTTGGACCTGTTGGATGCTGCATCGTTAAACATAATTATCCTGAACAAACTCATTCTTTAGATGAACTACTGATATGGTTAATGCTTTCTACTCCCCCCCCCCAAACAATTAACTAAGTGAATGATCGTTTAATAGATTTAACTCTAATCTCTAGTTCTCTGAGCGGCATAAACAACCATGAAACATGGTGTAGGTGCGTAAAATTTTTTCACATTTTTAACGCAAACACTTCTTTAATGGGCCTGTGTTTCATAGCACCCTCATGTTTAATAGGCGAAATAGGCGAGCTTTTACCAAAAAGACATAGTTTTAAAAAAGCAGAACCAGCCAGCCTGCGGAGCGATTGGAAGCTAAAGGTCTTGCTCTAGGGCCCAAAAGTGACATCACTCTGCTAACCAGCAGCTTCCGAATCACAGGCACAGCATCCAAAACCCCCGAACCACACACCCTCATAGCCTTTTGTGGTTAGAATGGTTTATGTAGGGTGCACCAAAGACCCCTTGGCAACTTTGGGCTACACCTCCGGGTTCATTGGCACTAGCATTAAAGTAAAAAAGGAAGTAGCTCATGCCCTAAGCCACCCACTATCAAACATACCCCAAGGCTGAGAAAGCCACAGCTTCCCCATCATCAGAAACTGCCCTGTCGTGGTGGATTCAAGTGCCCTGCCATCCCAGAATGCCTTGCTGCAGCAGCATCGGTGCAGTCTGCCAGCTTCTTGACTCAAAAAATCAATAATGAAAAAGCGAGCTGCCGTGGAAGCATCCAGGTGCAAGACGACCACGAGGATTTGGGGCGGGAGGCAGAACCTCCAATGTCTCTATACACCTGGTCCAGGCTGGCCTACCCCACATGGGTAATTAACCTCATCCGAACGCCACCGTCAGTCTACATAATGGGAAACATTAATTCCCCAAAATTAACATGCCGACCTCATATATCATACTTGTGTTTCCTATGGATTCGGTCATTAGTGCTGCCATTTTCTCTGCCAAAAGGCAGTGCAGACCCACAGTCAGCTCACATTCAAAATTCATGAAGGTGATTAGCTCTCCGCAATTATTTTTCCATTTTCTGTTTTGCTATAAACCCAGCATTCCATGGCCTTCCAAACTGCAGGCAGACTTCATAAAAACAAATTAACCGGGGGGTGGGGCACAGACTGATAGAAGAGCCAAAATCAATCATTATAGTTTTACAAAGTTGTATACAGCCATCTTTTCCATTTCAGTAATTGTAATTGTGGAAACCCAAAGAGGGTTAGCCAAGAAAGCTTTTGACAAATATGTCAAATCAGGGCATAGTCACATTTACAGCATTTGTTTAGATCTATGCCATTTAACGCCAATTGGTTTCAAACCAGCGTGACAGAATCATGATCCAACAATATCTCAAATGTTTATTCCAGTGGCATTACAAACATTTAGTACAATTTGCCCTCATTAATGTATCTTTCTGGCTTTTATGGCATTTATGCATAGGCTGGTCACTTGGATTGAGACGCCTGTCTACATGCATGTTCTCCGCCATAAAGGGTGAAATAAAACCAGCCAATCCCCACTGAACTCTTTACTTATGGTGACTGGTTCTGGTATCCAACAGGGAACTTCATATAAAAAGCCTAGATGGCAAACGTTTTGCAATGTGGTAAGTCATAAGAAAGACCCTAAGCAGTGGGTCATGGCAATTATGTCTGTTTTCATCCCTGGAATTTTACAATGGCAACTGAAGGCATAAAGAACAGAAAAATGAGAGACATTCTGTCAATAACCTAATGTCAATGTCAACACCCTCTCCAACCATAATTTCTCAACCTGATTAGCACTAATGGCCTAATAGCAGGTTGCCCTCTGAAGGGGATTGAGGTGGGTGGCTTAGGCTGTATAGTGATGTCACATAGGAGGATATCAGGGTGCTTACTTCAGCTAGAGATTTCCCACAATGCCAGTGTTTTCATAGGAAATAGGCCCCGCCTCCACTCACATCTGCTCAACTGCTTGGGGCTTCGTGTAATGCCATGTGTTATCTCAGAGAACGCCCTCCCCCAGGGAGGAAGAGGACTTTACTTTTTAATCTGGCTGAAACAATGCACAATATTCAACAAGCACATGTTCTTTACCAGAAGACGTCATGCTTATCCATCCCTCTAGCCCAGGGAACATGGCCAGGATGCACCCTGGATGGGACGCCAATCCATCACAGCCCTCATACACTCACGTGCCCAATGTTTATTTCTTAATTAAATTAAGAGCTTGTCTAATCAATCATTCAAGGCAGGCCTGTGAGCTCTGACAGCCCAGCAGTGGAGGGTAGCCCTGTCCCGAAGAGGCCTTCATAATGAATATCCAAACATCCACAGGAGACTAATAAAAGCCCTTTGTTTCAGTTCTCCAGCACTCAATGAGTTTACCGAAAGGAAATATACCAGCGGTCAGATGCTGCAGATAATTGTAAGGGCTGTAATTTCACTTGGCAGCCGATGGTCATATGAGATCCCTCCTAACTAATGGCGGCTGCTTAACATGAAGATGCCATGGATGGAGAGCACCAGGTTAAAAGTGGAGCTAGGAAAGCAATTCAGCATTGAATGCCTCATCTATCCAACGCTGTGTTTGCCAAACGTGCAGCATGTGACATCAAGTATGGAGAATCTGAGTCCCCCACACCACCGGCTCCATTACAGCCAGGCGATAATATAACCCTCCAGGTGCTGGTGTCTCTCCTGGGGGCTCCCCGATCCCCCCCGGTTAGTAAGGTGCGAGTCGTCACCAGTAGGAGTCCTCCTCTTTACCAAAAACACTGACCCGGCTTTTTTGATACCGGGAGTTACCTCGTGGACACCTGGAGGAGAATTCTGGTTCGCTGACAAGCATCATCTGCTGAGAGAATTAGTCAGTTCTGTGGGTCCCTTATACCAATTATCCTTATCCTTTATTAATTTCCATTATTTCTAGTTAGGCTTTTTAAACAGTGTAAGAAATAACCCTTGAAGAACTCACAGCACATGCTGCAAACAGCTTAATGCTCTACAAACCCTGGGATCTGGGATGGTCTGCAATGCACAGGAAAGCGCTTCTGCTAGTAGTTAGTATGCATCCAGCGTCAAGGAGCCAGAGTGAGCGAGGACCCTCAGCCCATCTTTCATCAGATCTTGGAAATGTTACGAAAAGTCAGCCTCGGCCAAATCAATACGCCTTGCCTTCCCGAAAGCCCCCGCCAAGCTGCGGGTCACCTTCAGGTTTGGGATTGGAAATATCTGTGGCTCTTCCAAATGCAACGCGGGATGTTTTTAAAGGTACTGCTCTCTTAAGCAAACAGAGAGAGTAACAGCGGCGATGCCACGTCTATGTCACCTTAGCAAAGCGTTTAGCGGTGATGGCCCCGGATTTGAGCTGCGCCGCACCGGTGGCCGCCCCTGTAATCGATCGGTTCTGTCTGCTGTGTCGCACTTTAATGAGTCTCTTTTGGACTGAGCCAGGAATATGGCAGAGAAACAATTTTATTTAAAGAATTATTCAAAAAATGCGACACAAGACATCCCAACAACCCTGCTCCCCCCCCCCCCCCCCAAATCAGATTAAGACGTGATGTGGGAGCATAAATGAAAGGAGTGGAAAGGAAAGGAACGGAAAGGGAAGGGATGGAAAAGAAAGTAAACGGAAAGGAACAGAAAGGAAAGGAACGGAAAGGAACAGAAAGGAAAGGAACGGAAAGGAACAGAAAGGTGCGAGAGCCGCTGTGATGCTGATGCTCATGAGGCCCGACTGGCAGGCGGCCCTGACATGCCCAATACCCAGACTTGTAACCCACCCTTCAACCATCTCTCTGGCACGGCTTTGACTCTCCAGCAGTAGATTAAAAATTATATGGGTGGATGGAGGGGGGGTGTCATGGCTGGCATCCCTTCTGCAGTAACACTGTGCAGAGTTATCCTGGACACGGGACCAGCAGTTGGTTATCAGACTCCCCGTGGTTTGACATAAGATGCAGTTAGCGCCACCTAGTGGACGGCATTGGTCATTTTCCTCTGAATGCTGCAAGTGAAAAACTCCATTCATCCACTTATCCTGGACATGGTCATGAGGGGAAGGGGGCCAGAGTCTACCCTAGGCAGCATATGGCATAAGGTCCACATATACCCTGATGATATGCCAGTCCACTGCCAGGCACATACTCACACACACTATGGGCAATTCAGAGATGCCAATTAGCCAATTAACTGCATGTCGTCTGACTGTGAGGGAAAACCGGGGGGCTATGGAAACCTGTACAGCACACGATAGGGCAGGCATAGTCCACAGACACAGCGGGGAGGGAATCAAGCTCCCAACTCTGCCAGTGTCAGGCGGCATTACTATCCATGGAGTCACACGTGAGAGAATAAAAACAAACAAAAAAGACATACATAACCTAATTTGCAAACTGGTGTCCATGTCCGTAATTAGATACAGTTGGTAAAACTTAGCGAGGGCTGAACTGCAACAGTTAGCTGTCACCTTGCCGTCAATTCTCGTTAAATAATTAGCCAGCCAATGACCGCCCTTCTCAGTTGACCGATCGGGGAGATTAATAAGTGGGCCTGGTCGCTGTGTGGTCACGGCATGGACCTGATAGCTCTTGCCATTTCAATCCTCGCACATTCAGATGTACGGCAGGCTTGTGCAGCCTTGCCCCTCTTATGGAGGTTAATCGTGATCAAACGAACGCAGAGCTCATAAATTAGGGGAGCGCCCCCCAGGGGAAATCAGCCTTCAAGCTAGCCTGTTTTTTTTTTTTTTTTCCTTTCGTGCCCCTGTTCACAGAATCCCGATGAGCGCGACTGAGAATCGGAGACGCCGCTGCCGGGAGAACGGGATGACGGGGGCCTGTCAGGGGGGAGGAAGAGACAGACACCAATCCGTCGAGCCAAGCAGGATGCCACGGACAGCCGTTACGGGAGCACCTGCCATTTAATCCTGGGGAGAGTCCCTGCTCTCCTTTCACTGAGGCTGATGTGCTCACACGTGGCTTTCGGATTGGTTAACGTGCTGCTATGGGGTTTTCCGATTGGCTGGAACTAGCAGAAGGGTGAAGGCAGGTTCCAGGAATGTGGAGCGGGGCAGAGTCACATCTCACAGCAATCACTGCCTTCCGCGCCCCTTAAAACAACATATCAAGGACCTGACCCCCACCCCCTGAGGGGAGTGAAATTTCCAAAGCTGTGGGGGCTAAGCGAGCCGCTGTGTAGTCAGACAGTGAGGGCAGGCCGGCCACGACAGGCGGGTGACCCTGCGACCAGGTGCCCTTCACCCGCGGCATGCAGCAGCCTCCCACACAAGCGCATCGCAGGGAACGCCAGAGCATGCTGCCACGCTGACTGAAAGCCCCCCTCCCTTTCCACCCCTGCTCCGTCCCACAATCCTCTCTCTCTCTCCAAAGCCGCGGGGACTCGACGCAGTCAGACCTCTCTTCGTGCCGGCTACGGTGTGTGAAAGGTACCCTTCCTTCCCTCTCTTACCGCGTCAAACACATTTCTGAAAATAGAGCGGCCGTCTGCCTGCTGGGCCCGTCTGCTCCCCTGCGAGCTGATGGCAGGTATCGCGGCTAGCGGACAGGAGCCGCGGCCCGTAAACAGTGCGTGCTCGACAGAAAGCAGAGGCATTCCTGGAATGTGGAAGCTAATTTACCCCCCCCCCCAATCAAACATAAACAGGGTTGGATTCAAACAATCAATGGCCTTTCAAAAAGGAGACGCAGCAGAGATCGATCCAAAAATAAAGCCCTTAACTAACTGTGTGAAAGTTTTAGACTACAGTCTTTCGGATTTGTTGGCAGGGGGGAAGGAACGTTCTGGAAACGCTGGCCAAGCGCTGAGTGCCTGGGTGTTCCTCTGAGTGTAATAAATGCCCTTTCATTCCCTCCACACAATATATTTGTGTTTCCCCTGGATGTCGGATGTTTAGAATGCACTGTGGTGTGCAGGTCTGCATCGTAAGCTGAGCGGTGGACACAGACGAGGGCACTAGAGGACTTTTATGGGTCTGGTTGGCACAACACTGGCGGCTTTTGAATAATATAGGGTTAGAGAAGAAGGTTAGGGTCCATTGCATAATATAGGGGTAGAGAGGAATGTTAGAGCCTCTCTATCCTTGGTCTATTATAACATGAGGCATGGTTTTTTAAGCGGCTAGGAGGAGGAGAATGAAAAACAGCTAAGAAAAGGAGGTAAAGAAAAAAAAAAGCCATTATCAAGATATTGAATATTCATGAGTTTCCTTTTAAGGAAGACTTCCCAGGCCTTGCAAACGCCTCCTGACTAAAAGTGAATAGCCATCCTATATAAGTAACGGGGGGAGACGGGAGCTCGAGGAGAATACATTCGTCTGTGCCTATTATTCCGGCGCAGGGCCTCCACTTCACAAATCAGGGATGCGGTATTAGCGACTTGGCGTGAATGCTAATGGCACTTTACACAAACACGTCACTTTGAACAATGTTCCGGGGTTGCCAAGCTACAGAGTACCCCCCCCCCCCTCCCCGCCCCCCCCCCTTCCCTGCCCCCCCGAGGGGCGGTTCCCTTCCTGTGTCGGGGGACTGTGCGCCCCACGCAGAGGACGGGGGGGCGGTTGTGCTGGGCGGGAGCT